>CAJNOP010004430.1:0-10509 GCA_905250075.1 Rotaria sp. Silwood1 | reverse complement strand
GAACAATAGGGCTGTTTCGTGCTCTGTAGAGGAGAATGAGAGTTAGAAATATAAAGAAACATTTCTTTCAACAAGATAGGACAAGCTGTACAATGTGGTTGTATTTTTACAGAAATGTTTCTTTATATTTTTTGTCGATACTAACAATGAGTTGTACTCGGAATAGAGAAAAGCTCAAAGTTTTAGTTCATCCAGAAAATAAAACAAAGCAAGAATCATCAGTAATATCATCGTTTTTATGGAACATATTTTTATTTCCAGCTAAACTAGATGACAATAATGAAAAGAAGCAAATCTTTTCAAACATTTAATTATTCGGCTAAAAGTGATAATTGATCGGTCGAGTACTTGATCATTAACACAATCTATTCTAGCTGAATAGAGGTGCAAAACATTATTAAACATAAATTAAGAAGATATTAATATCTTTGCCGGGTAGGGCAGGACAGAAAAGTTGTTGTGTACTCCATTCTGATCTCAACGAAACATTTTAGACTTTGATTCAAATTTTTAGGCGTATCTTAAAACAGCAAAGCCTTTTGAGAATGAAAGACTTTTGATCAACTCAATATCAATAGAGTTTCTTCATGGTTGTATTCTTGTTCTTGGTGCTGCCTACTTTTTGTTCTTAACTTATTCTTCTTTCTAATGCGAATAATATTTGAGAGAGAAAAATTGTTGACTGAACTCAGTCAAAACTGTTTCCGATCAAGTCTTGATTGTTTTTTTGACTGGTATCATTATTTATTAACACTGATTATATAGATTGCCCATGCTACGTCAATTGTTCCCATATTAATAAACATGACATAGCACTAGCTATTTCAGTAATGTAAAAAACTTGAAAAATGAATTTAAACTGGGAAATATTGCATAGGAATCGAAATCTCGAAAGCGTTAGAAACTTTTCTATTGCTAAGTACCATTTTTAAGTTGATGTTGTTCAATTAATAATTGATCTTCTTTAGATTCAAATTCTGCTCTGATATTTTTTCTTGTTAAATGAATATATCGGTGATAACATTTTGTTTGTGAACGACCAAGTACATCACATGCAACTAAATTCCAATTGATTGTTCCACGATTCGATTGTTTTAATACACTTCTAAGAAGAGCCTATGTTTAAGAAAGAGCAAATATAAATCAATTACTTAAATCCCATAGAGGAAAAAAGCAAGAGAGAAAATATTTTGCATCAATTTAATTTGTACTTCGTCTTCGTCTACTTGCCATGGTCCTCGTCGAACATCTGGATCAATATTACGCCATTCACGGCGTACTGTCGATAGACTGCAGCCCATTTTATAAGCAACTTTAGTAAAATAGAATAAAGAAAATGAATTTTGTAATTTTATTTTGATTACTTTTATTTAATGGAATATAATTTTCATGACGATACTCTTTAATAACTTGTTTTAATTCATTGATTTGTTCTTTTGAAAACTTTCTGCAAAAATAAGTAATAGAATACAAGCAGTTTATTCAAAATAAATAAACTTACATCTTATTCAAACGAGTATTCTCCAAAAACATATAACGATTTGCACACATATATGGTGAACGTTGAGGCTAAAAGAGGCAATAAATAAGATGACCTTGTAATTCATATTAAGGACTAAAACATATATAATTATGATATCATCTAAATAGAAAGTACGTAATGTTTGTGCAGTTATTATTCAGAAGAGATAAATATTCAGAACGCAATAGTTTCTCTTCTCTATGTCGGTTCAGAACACTTAGCCTAATGCTGGTCGTTTCCCACATGGAAATAGGATATACATTATGTCAAAATAGTTATATAGAACTATAGAAGTCTTATTAAGAATAGCAATATCGCAATCAAATCTGAGAAAAGTCAAACAGTTCCTTCTTCGTTCAAACTATGATAAATATATTGTGTCATGAACGAAAAAAGACAGAAGTTTATGCTGTGTAGCATTCACATTCTCCTTATATGAAACTTTTTTATTTTTCAAATACGATCTTCTTTTCATCGTGCACGTACATAACAGAAAGACATGTTCATAAAATGTAATTTCATCATATTTTGCAATTAGGTTACATAAAGTTCGCAATAGCCGCTTTTTTTCGATTAGGTGTTTTCTATCGATTTTGTTCGAGAACTCCATTAGGTCTTGGTAGACTCGATCGGGGATATGACGTTCTATGTGTCTTTTTGTAGTACCGATACTCTCAAAATATAAGAATTATCTGTTATGTCAGTATATGTTCACTACTTATTTCGTCACAATCGCTATATCTAGATGTTGATCAAGTGCATTAGAACTCAAAAACCTTTTTTTCTTGAATATTATAAAGGCTAATGAGCACATAAAAATGAATTTGAGAATAAAAAGCATATAGACAAACAATATCTGAAAGAAATACTTTATTGTAAGGTTTGAATAGATTTTTTCTCAAAAATAGGAAAATACACTTTACAATGGAATTTCGACGCGTCTAATATGGTTTGTCTAGAACAAAAACGCCAGCGTTCATCCTTTACTGTTTATGTGCGAAAGCTCTGCATGAATATTAAATAGTACGTTGACTTGAACTCATATGGTTGATTTCAACACTTATTTCCGTAGAATTTCTACCGAAAAAGGGAAATAACGTCAGAATATGGTGAACATAGTCGTATTTGCCAACCGGCTCACTCCACTATTATTGACTTCAATTAGTACTCTAAAAATCTCCCCAATAGACCAGAGATGCTATTCTTACTCGTATTTTTTAGTTTTCTGCTTGAGACCAACTTTAAGTCAATCAATGGAGAATAAAATAAGAATTAAAAATTACGTTGATCAAAGAAAATGTTTTGGTGATATGAAAACAATAATATCCGTAATGGTACTTACAAAATTAAAAGCAATGACTTTCCATTGATCAGCATGTGCACCATATATTTGAACTGTATTTATCAGCAATTGATCCTCTTCCAAAGACCAATTTTGATTACAACTAATAACTGGTAAGCAAAGTTGTTGCCAAGCATGCTGACAACGTTGTTCTGTATATTGATTATTCATCTAATACAATAAGAAAAGCCATTTCAAATTAAGTAAAAATGAAAAATATTTTTTTAACCAATATTTCACATATATTTGTCCAATCAATAGATCTATCTACATTTTCTTCTTGAATTAGTTCTCGATTGGATAAAGTTCTAAAGAAAATATATAAAAATACTAAATTCAAAAGAAAAAGAAAAATTTTACCGTAAATCATCAAGCATTTTTTTAGCAATTTGAAGTTCTTCACTAACAATATTTATATCACGTGTTGATGTTTGCAGAATTTCAATTCTAAAATAAATTAATTAAAACCTTAATAAAAAGACATTTTTTACCTTCGAATTAATTCATGTTCTTTATTTTCACGAATATTTCGTGCAACACTATCAATTAATTTTTCAATTGTTTCATTTGAACCTGAATGTAATAAGAAAAGTTTCTTTGAATACATTTAATTGACACTGATTAACTGACTTAAACGTGCTTTTTCTTCACGTTGCATCATTCGACGAATATTTTGTATTGTTTCATTATTTGTCTAAAGAAAAAGTTCATTTTTTTATTGATAAAAAGAATTTTATTAAGTTCATTTACTGTTAAATGATTTGAAATATAATTTGTATCAATTTCGAAAACTTGTATTGGAAGAATTTCATTTATTGATTGATTAGATTTAATCGAAGTATTCTGTTAGAAAATCAAATCAATATTAAGAATTATTTATTTTAGTAGAGTTACAATAGATTGACAATGTTTTGATAATTGAAAAAGATTACGTTGATAACATAAATTAAGTGCTGTAGCAAATGTAAGAAGAGATGAATGATCAATACGATGAGGATTACTATTTAAATTTTCTACAAGATCATAATAATTCGGAGGTTCGTCGATTTGTTCATTTTTTATTTGTTCTTCATTGAATAGTGTTGAAATAGCTTGTGGAAATGCTATAATCAATAGAAAACATAATTATTTAGTTTATCAATTTACATTAATAATATACATAGGTTTTCGAAACTCCGTTTTATGAGTTACAGTCAAAAATTTTCTGCTTCACGCTAAAGGAAACTTTCAGTGGAACATATTGGATCCATTCGATATCTGTATCTGATAGGTTATCTATTGAAAGTTCGAGTTCTATTCGCATAAAAGGTGTTCACTAAGTTTTGACTCGCTTAATCAATAAATTTATTAATTAAGCAGGTCAAAACTTAGTAAACACCCTTTAATCCCAATGCGATAGGATTTCTTCTCTATTTCGTACGGTCGGAAACATCTTGTAGACCTCTATTTCTAACGAATAACCATTTTGATGCAATAAGGACAAGAATGATAGCTCAAAACTCTATCTCAATAAACTTGTTGATTTTTGGTTTGAATCAAGCATATTGAAAACAACAGACACTAGCTTTAGTTCATTTCTTTTCGCTTAAAATCACAGATCACTCAGGCATTTTTCGAGTTACGACAAAAAAATGACTAACTTCAAATAGAATACAAGATCTATTTATTCTCTCGTTTTTAGCAATCTACAATAAATTCATGATCCTATACTTACCAGCATTTAATGCAACTTCAATTTCAACGTCATCAACACGAATATTCAAAGCTCGTTCAATTTTTTCAATATCACGTTTAATAACATCAGCCATCTAAAATATAGATAAAAATGTTTTACGTCTTGTAACAGAAGCATTTATCTTTTAAAGGCTCGTATGCAGTGTTTTTAATGAGAATCTGAAATAGAATGTATGCGTACACGGTGTTTTTTAGAACAACATGTATCTGTACACTTGGTTTTTTGTAGCAAAGTGTACAAAATGTATAAGAAACACGAAACTTTTTTCTGTTCATAAAAGACATTTTTTATTTAAAAAAACTTTTATTTCATTTTTCATTTTAATGAAGACAAGATGATTTGAAAAAAAACAAAAATAAAACGTTTTCAAATCACAAAAGGGACTTTGACTGAATGAAAAATATCAACTGTTATTTTTATGAAACTCTATTTATCCACACTTGTAGATACATGAATATCTTAAAAATAAAACAAAAAAAAGGCAACACTATATGAAACATAAATAGATAGGGCTCCAATACGAATTTTCAAGTATACAATAAATTTTCATGTACAACACTTAAAAATGAAAGTTAAACGAAGTTTACTTCAATTTTGAGATATTTTGGTCATTTATACTGAGACGTTTCACTGTTCATTCACAACATTATCAGTTAAGAAAATGAATGGATAAAAATCGAATAAAAAATTTGAAATAAAAATTACAAGCGTATAATTGCGTGCTTGTAATTTTTATTTTAAATTTTTTATTCGATTTTTTATCTATTAATTTTCTTAACTGATAATATTGTCAATGAACAACGGCACGTTTCAATACAAAACATTACCACGTGTTAATTATTGTCTTAGTTCAAATTGAATCGAGTCTACGTATAAAATTTTCATGGCGTTCAATATTATAAACAGTGTTTTTAATGATTAGTGTACACCAGCAGAGCAAAGTGTACGTACACTCTGTTTTTTTAGAATACATTTCGTTTTCCTATGAAGTACACTCTGAAAATAAAATTTTTGGCTTAACAAAGTGTATGCGTACACGGTGCTTCGAAATCCTATTAAAAACGCTGATTATAAATTATATTTTTGTACATACAGCAGAAGCACGGAGATAATAGAAAAATCAAAGTGTAAAATAAAAATTCAGTGTGTACAGCGTACACGCTACTTTTTTCATCAGCGTGTAAAACAGTATGTAAATTTTTTTTTATTAGGGTACCGTACCCGTTGTTTTGCTGGGTACACTCATTCATTAAAAATACTGCTCGTATGCATTTATAATTTTTTCTGTAATTGTCCAAAACGGAAACACTCAAATAACAACAAAATCTAGTAGTACAAGAATGATACATGCACGTTAAAGAAAACGATCGACAAAACCAATTGTTGAAAGATCAAGACAAAGCAGCTCTACCGAAGCCTATTACAACTTTTCTAGAAATGAACATAGCACAACAAATGCCGATTTTGTGTTTTTTTTTCAATATTATCTTTTTATACGCACTCCAGTCTTGATGTAAGAATGTAATCAAGGAAAATTTTTTCTCAACAAAATTTGTTAAATGATTATTCTGCGATTGATTAGATATTTTTACCGACAAATAATAGAATTTTCCTTTTAAAATTGTATTATTTTACGAAAAAGATGTCACTATTGAACGATAAATAGGCCTACGTATGTCTTTGATGAATGAAAAGTGTCAAAAGAGAAACTGCTGAGAGTTTCCACGTGTAATACAAAAAAATCTGAAAAGAAGTAACGTACTATTGCAACAACAAGATGGAAAAAAAACCGAAAACAGACAAAAATGACATTATTTGTACCGTATTCTCAAATCTAAATAAAGAGTGTTCTTTTATTTTTAGCATCTGCTCATTTTATCCTATTGTTTTCAAATGTAGATCGATTGATTATGATTACATTTTGTAGAAAATATTGATATCTTCATAGATAGAGATTTGAATATTTTTGTATTAGAAAACGTATATTTGTCAACGTAGATCATTTTTGAAAGGAATATGTAGAATTAAATATAGAAATTATAATTTTGGAAGGATAAAACTGATAGTTTATGGTCAAAATACATTAAAAATATCCATCTTGTTTCGAAACTTGACTTGATCGAACTTTGATACGTTGTCACATTCTTTGCCTGACTCTATTTTTGAACATTCTGTTGTTTACATCTTCCATTGATCGAAGATTATGATCTCCTGCTTTATTACTGTCATATAATAAATGCAATGTTGTCACAAGCACGTTTCAATATATTATTATGGCACTTATCCTTTTCTTGCACAATCAGAGCGTCTAATAAACTTGATGTTTGTATTTATTCACCTTTTAACATAAATTTCATGCAGTTATGCATTTGTCATTTCTTATGTAAAGTCATCTCTATATTTAATTGCTCAGTATTTTACAATAAATACTCAGTAAGTTTTTATTGCACGCTCAGCAGTTTTTGCTGAGTCAGATATTAGTTTTACCATGGCAAATAATTTGAAAGGCTAGGCAATTTAGTGAAAAAGTGCAGTATTAAAGGGTGGAGGTATCGATCACTTTACTGGCAGCATTTACAATTGCAGTCACAGCTCTCAAAGCCAGTCAAGATCCACACCCTAATTGACTTTTCCATTTGATAAAACGCATTCTGCTGTCGATTGTCCCTAGTTTCTTGACGGTTTTTTTTCATTAACATGAGCATATGTCGATCTTCTTTACGAGGTGGTCAACTTCTTTCTTTCTCTACCAGAACGGTTTTCTAATGGTAAATTTAATTCGTGGTTCTTTTTTTGCGATATCACTGGTGCAACCGTTCCAAACGCCCATCTTATTTCGAATATTTTTATATGCAAAATCCGTCTTGTGAAAGTGTAAAAACTTTGATGTTTTGACATCTTGTGACTTGGATGTGGGTGTGACAGCGCCGTATTTAGGGGGAGGGATGAGAGAATCAATCCCTCCCAACATGCTTAAATACCTGAAGGAGGTACGGGTTTATTATTTTTCACAAGTAAACAATATCTTTTTCCCATAGGAGTCCGCCCCCCCCCCCTTAAAAATTTCTGGATACGTTGCTGGGGTGTGGGTGTTGGTGGGCGCGAGTTTGGGTGTGGATGTGTGTGGGGGTGGGGGTGGGGGTGGATGTGTGTAGGGGTGGGGGTGCGTGGGTGTGTGGGTGTGGTTGTGGGTGCGAGCGTGGGTGTGGGCGTGAGCGTGTGGGTGTGTTAGGAAAAATACCCACACCCACACCCGTACGCACAACCACACACCCTTCATGAAACTAGTGATCCATCGTCATGCAGAGAATTCTGATGCTATGATTGCATCTGCTGATTCCTTTTTTAGCCGATGTGAAACGGGAGATGAAGGACTATGTACCTGGAAAAACTTTAAATACTGATCAGGTTGGTCTGAAACTTGACCTTCAATCGACTAGAACACTCTAATATGAGGGTGAAAATGTTATGTTGGCTCGTGTGAAATCAAAAAATGCCACAACGCACTCTTGAAATATTCAAAAAAATGATATCTCTTGCTGGAAAACTTGTCGATCCTGTTTTTCTGTGCTTGTAGGAGTCAAAGCAGAAGATGAGCGACAGTGACTTGACCGACTTCATGTTTCTTGTAGAATAAAACGGTATATCCTTTATTAGATATCAAAAACACATTTTTTTCTGCTCCGAACATTATTATTACATGTAGTTCTCCAGGGAAGCTCACCATCTCATTGGTGGAATACTGGAGAAATCACATTCTTCGCCCGTTTCCCCCAGCGAACTTTCTCTTGCTCTCGAATTATTGGTCTGATTAATGAAATTCAACTATATACTCTAGCTTCAAAGGATGTAAAACGCTAGAAATACCTGCTCATACTTCATCGCGCATTCAACCACTCGATGTTTATTTCAACAGACAATCGAAATTGATTGCTCGGCATATTTTCGATCATAGTCTACTCGATGATATTGCCATTAACTTATCTGAACGAAACAATGTAATACGCTTAAATTCTCTAATTCACAGCCAACTGTCCTCATCTCTGCTTATATCTATGATAAAGTATTCATGGTTCACAGCAGGTGGCGTCGATGAACATCCAGAAGATTTCGAGTCCATCAACAAAATTTTTTTAATGTTGATGGTGGCTTCTGTCAGCAGTCGAGCTGTCACTTACTGCCCTTTATTCAATGCAGTTACTGTCATAAATTTCTTTTCTTCCAGCATTTTTTCGAAGCTCATTGCTATGATACATAAATATTTTCTATCGATCCCCTTGATCGCAACATTTCGAATATAACTAGTAGTACAAAAATAATTCAATGTGTGACCGCTGTCATTTATGAAGAAGACTGATGTGGATCGTAACAATAACATAGTTTATCAGAAAACTTTTCGCGTGCAACACGTTTTCGTTCGTGGTATGATGCAGTGATACGTGTTCAAAAACGCTGCGTTAGCCAAGAACTTGAAAATTCAATATCTCAAGACAGGAAAGCCGTAGGACCAAATTCTGTTAGGATTATTCTTGTCTAGAAGTCCTCTCGATATTCCCAAAATATAAGCTCAAAAGCTATGAATCCCTTTGAATGGTTCCTTCGTAAGCCTGGTGCATACCTAAGTAGATCATCACGTGTTTTGCCTTCAGTCGCTTAGGTTGGATTCTTTGAGGTGGCCTATCACTTGGTAACAACCATCTAGAAGTGACCTTCTTATAAAGGAATGTCAGACTTATCACTTACCAATAGTTTCACTTACCAGGTAAGTGGTAAGCATTGTGGTCATCGAAAATTTATCGATATAGAAGTAATAAATGATTATCTTAATTATTAATTTTTATTCTTCCGTGGTAATCTAAACCACGTACCACTTACTATTATCCTTTTCAAAAAAACAATAGGCGTGGCTGTTTTTTGAATAACTCGAGAACGTAAGCAGCTAGAGACCTTTGGTTTTCACCAATCGAAAGAAGAAACAAGGGGGCGTCTTTTTTTCTAATATTGTATAAGACGAAATCATGTTGAAATCAGTCATTTTTGCAAAGCATCGAAAAAATGTGTAAAAACGATCTGTCATTCAGATGAAATTTTAACAAAAAGTAAGAAAATTTGCTTAAAAATTAAAAGAAGTCCACAGTTTTCATGCGAGTAAACAGACGATTTTATTTGCTCAACATTAGGATATGAGAAGATAGTCGTTCGAATTATATCTTGAACTATAGATCTGAAGTTCCTATATCTAGATCACATGTCAAAATCAAAATTTCATCAAAATGACAGATCCTGTTCATGCACTTTTCGTAATGTTTTACAGAACTGACTGGTTTTGAAATGATTTCGTCCTATACAATATTAGAGAAAATGACGTCCCCTTGTCTCCTCTTTCGATTGGTGAAAATCGCAGGTCTCTAGCTGTTTGCGCTCTCGAGTTATTCAAAAAACAGCTACGCCTATTGTTTTTTGAAATGGGTAATCCTAATGGTAAGTGGAATATGACACCCCTAATATCACATGAAAATATTTAAAAAGTCAATTTATTGCGCCTATGATTGACTCGTCTAAAGCAGTGTCAATTAGTTCTTTCAATCTAGTCATGTTAGTTTTAATCGATGCATCGTTTCGAGTATTCGACGCCCCAGGAAAGTCCAAAATATAATCTTCTGCATTTCGCACTTGGTAGTAGAGTTTGCGAATATGTGGAAAATAATTGAAAAAAGCACCGTCCATGGAAGCTGATTCTCCTACTCCATATCTCTCACCTTTCAGATATGCTTGCTTATTAACATAGAAATCCATTATGATTGCATGTGTTCCATCAGATAAAAATGGTATTATTGTTGAGATACCACCACATGGTGTGATCAGTATTGTTGTTTTGTATAATTCATGCATTTGTTGAGCAAATGTAAA
>CAJNOP010004428.1:0-10511 GCA_905250075.1 Rotaria sp. Silwood1 | reverse complement strand
GGGTGTGGGTGTGGGTGTGGGTGGCTTAGGGTGTGGGTGGGTGTGGGCGTGGGCGGGTGTCGGTGGGTGTGGGGTGTGGGTGTGGGTGTGAGTGTGGGTGGGTGGGTGTGTGGGTGGGTGGGTGTGGGTGTGGATGTGGGTGTTATATTCTCTTTTACCCAAACCCACACCCACATCCACACCCCACACCCACACCCCACACCCACACCCACACGCTGTATGATATAATATAGATAGTAGTACAAAACGATTGGACTTTAATTCTTTATAATGTAATAAACAAAACAAGTGTATGATCAGTATTATATTTTATTGTACTCATCACATTTGGCAGTTATGTATAATGCAATTTGCTTGTTGCTGTTCTTGTTGAAAGTTTTGTAAATGAAGTAAATTAAATTATTCTCTTAAATATTTTCTAATTATTTTATGATATATATATATATATATATATATAGAAGATGGGACAACAAATAGTGATAGTAACAATGATGATAAGACACATAGTCAACACAAAGATCTATTAACTAGTATGCTATGTGATGAAAAGAATTTAACTGAACCAGAATCGAATATTCTAACAAATACAGATATAATTTCAATTGTGCAATGTCGATCAGCAATCGATAATTCACAATATTCATCTAATCAAAATCCAAGCAGACAAGAAAACAAAAATGAACCTACGAATTCTAATACTAATAGTACAAAACAAATTGCTGCTGATACTCAGCTACAGATCAAAGATGTTCTAACTAAAGAGAATACACATTTTGAATCAAAAACTCAAAAATTAGGAGTAAATATTCATTTGTATTTTAAATTTATTTCGGTTTTAATAATTATATGTAAACAAACTAATCTGTTATTACTTTCTCTATCCGTCAGTATCATATTAAAATAATCGAATCTATATTCCTATTTGCACTGGATGTTATCATTAATAAGCAAAAGATATTCTATTTTAGGTAATTGAATCATGTTTTAGTCGATGTTGTGGACAACGAATATTTGGATGGTTCAAGAAACAAGAAAATTATTCACTTTATCTTTTTTCACCTTTGAATAACTAAAATTTTTTCTGATAATAATTCGAACATGAACAATTTGTATCATTTAGTAGATTACGCAAAGTATTTCAATGATTAGTTCTAGAAAAATTATTTGATTATTTTATTCTTTTTTTATCGTTCTCAATTGTATTACATTTGTGATGAAATGTCCATCAATTTCATCTAGAAATTTTTTATGGAATCATTGAGTTTCTATTTTCTTTGGACTGTAGTTAAAAACGAACAAGTAGAATCATTTTTTTAGGGACGACAATTAATAAACTATACTAATTATATCTGTACGATTATTTTTACCATTAAAATGATGATTAAAATAATTGCAAGTGGACTTATTATTAGATCAAATACATATATATGTTCAAGTTGGAATTCTGTGGATGGATTTCTTGCAATTATTGCAATTATTGATATTGGTATTATGCATCGATATAAAATTACATTATCTCCACAGTCTGATACGACATCAGGTATTGCAAAAATAGTGACAGTCTTTCATTGATTACGAGCATTAAGACCACTTTGTGGTGTGAGTGGGTGTGGCTGTGGCTGTGCGTATTCCTCCTATGTACATCCATACTCACACACCCACACTCACACCCACCCACACCATACACCGACACACATCCACACCACCCACACCCACCCACACCTCAAGTCTTTCTTCTTCTTGTCTGACGTATTTTAGTGCTGTTTTCATATTTCTATCTATAGCTAAGGATTGAATAAACTTGAACAAATTAGAAGAGAGAGAAAGAAACCAAGTACTTTTGATCTCTTAGGAAGATGCCTCACGTTCTGCTCTTTATCTTTTGCATCAAAGATGCCCAATTTCTATGGAGAGAATAATTTGTAATAAGTTTCTTTGTCTTCTGAAAAATTTCAGTCTGCATGTTTATATGCACAAAGTTTAGACCTGATTGTGATTCCTTTCTTTGGATGTTACCGATCATACTTGATTACAAATGATTAGGCTCGATTATCGGACTTCTAATCAGCTGTTTTTCTCTTGCAGGAGAACATGAGAATTAACAAATAATAGAAATGTTTCACATTGAATTGAGCCTACCCAAGCCTTTGTTGGTTCTGACTTGAATCTACTTAACCCTTTACCTATCCAATTTAGATTAGGCTCGTACCTACCCAGGCCTAATGGCTTCGGCGCCTATGCAAGTCACATATCAAATGGAAAGTAACTAAAACTTAGAGCGAGCTTTGACTTATATTATTGTTTTTCCAAGATTTTTAGAATCAATGTAGCGATTTCAATATTTTGTTTGATTAAAAAATAATTGAAAACTGAATTATTATCGAAAACAAAATCGTAGTTTAGGACATTGCAAACAATATCTTTTCAGTAATAATAGTTAATAAATATTGCAAAGCCGGTTATCAGTGTAACAGTTTTGTCACTTCCAATCCTTGATAATGTTGATGATATATCAACTGTAGTTCCTTGTCGTGTACTACTAACGCTAATTGGATGTATAGTTGTCACCGATACCAAACTATCACATGACTCATTGGAAAATTTTACATAATTATTTATTATACATGTAAAAATTGGTTCGTATTCCGGTGCATTACATAACTCTTTTCGACATTGGTATCGAATATATGGCGGAAGTACCGTAGTTAATGTATCGTCTTTTCTATAAAAATATGTTACAGCGTAATAGAACCCAAAATAACCAAATACAAATTCATTCGTTTCGTCTTCTGAGAGATAACAGCGCTTTTGTGTATAAGCCAAGCGTGTATCCGAATAACAGATTCCATTTGGGCAGGACATTGGAAGCGTGTTATTTTTCGCACCAACAAAACAGTTTTGTACTAAATTTGAGTTTGAGTGGTCGGAGTAAAGCACTGATTTTATGTTATTTAAATCCGATTCTTTACTTATCATCGTATGTATGATATTTTCGTAATATTCCGTTGTACAGTTCTGTTCTGCACATTTGCAATGTATTTGAACCAACATCAACTTTCTTTCAAAATTCATTGTTACCTCTGTAGTCAGCTCATACTTAACACTTCCAGGCATAGAAGTATTGTGAGCGTCGTCTCGCACAGGATAATCAACTTGTATTGTCCTTGTAGAATAGTTAATCACGAACGAAAATAAACAGGTTTTAGAATCTTCAGACATTTTGTCGCAACTCAATGGAAATTCAAATGCTTGATCAAAGCTGACATTGTAATGACAGTCGTAAATACAAGAAAGGCCATTGTTTTGTCTAGCTAAAACCGTTAATATTAAAGAAAGAGTGAGAACTTGAAAAAACATGCTTGTGTTTACATCGGTGTAAGACGTAGAAAATAGTGAAGAGCTTTTTTAATATGTTAGATAACAATTATCATCTGCTTATCTTTTCTGTATATTCTTTGTTGTGAAAAAAACGAAGTTCAGAGTGAGGTGAGTCTTGAATGCCAAGATTCAGATTTCATATGTCCGAAAAAAGAATACTCATCAGTGGCTTTAACTCTGCCGTATTTGAGGATGAGGACACTAGCAGCCATTACCGGTTTCACTGTCGCCTTGTGTTTAGCTGGAAGGACATTGTAATGTGTTCCGTTTCAGCTACTCTTCCATAATAAGTCATATTTATTTACAAAAACATTTAATTTACAGACGTTTCGAAAGCATCCGCTTTCTTCTTCAGTGTTTTATAAAGAATTTTCATAGTTCTATAAATTCTTCAGTTCAATAAACTATCATAAAATTTCAGTATCATACGTCGATTATTATCGCGTACAAAATAGTGGAATCATTCGTAATTTTAGATACGCGTCGCAAGTGTTGGATGTGTTGTACATTTAAACTCCAACACCTTCCAAAGAAACGTCGTGCATACAACAAAATCAGGTGAAAAATGCTCACCTGTTCATATTGTTTTGTAAAACATGACTGTTCACAAAGTCCACATGGACACATCATTCGTTCCAAAATCGACTATAATCTTCTTAATCGGTTTTCTTTTTAACCGATTAAAATCATTTTTCAAATCTGAAATGAAAATCGTTGATTACAAACCGAAAATATTCAATCGATTTCTTTTTGCTTAATCTGATATGTCTGTCGTTATGCATAATACAATTATTTCAGGGCTACTGAAAGGTTCTATATACATGACGAATGTTCCTCTCGACATGAATCTATCTTGAAATCTGAAATTAAATAATCAATTACAATTGACTTAATATGATTAATGTCAATTGTTCGTTCTCTATTGGTAAATGCTTGATGGAAATGTCAAGAATTAAGACATATTCCGACCAGGATTCCATTGATTTATTCAATACAAGATAATTTTTATTTCGAAATAGTTGTATAGTTGATTGATTAGTCCCATCGATCGATTTGAAATATTTCCATTCATCTTTATCTGCTTGATTTTTTACTTTTCCCCATTGATTGATGTCAAATGGTACATTCATTGGTACAAGAAGTTCATTATCAAAATATTGTTACTTATGAGTAAATGTCAATGTGTTTGCATTCTATCGATAATCTTTAAATCGATGATAATCGATCGTTATGTGTGATAGGCCAAAATTGAATAGACGTTGTATTTGTTCTTCAGATAAAGCTTATTTCCAATAAGCTAAATTTTGAATTTTTACAGCTGTCAACGGTAAAAGACAAAGATTGAATAGATGAAAAAAAGGACATTCAAATATTCGCCATTCATGATTCAGATAAACATTAATCTGTTGTTATTTTACACCGAAGATAATAGCTGTTCGTGTATCATCGGTGATCTTATTTAATGGTATTTGAATTTGAAATGCTTCTGTAGCATTAAATGCGATTAATACTAGATCATGAAGTTGAAGTTCATATAGATTAAAATCAAACGTAATTGTCCAAGAATCATTATGATCGATAGTTATTGGAAAACCTTGACTATCTTTTGGCAATATCAGTTGGTCCTTATATACAGTGAATATAGTTTCCAGATGATCATCATTGACAAAATCTTTTAGAAAATTTTTTGAAGAATCATTTCGTTTTCGATAAATATTATCTTGAACATGTTCACTAATCAAATATGTACTATATGGATAAGGAACGATTATAACTAATTTAGGAACTAATAATGGTTTATAACCATTCGGTAATGGACATTCATACATATCCTCTGGACTAAATACAAATTCACATGAACTTAATATTGATGTATTATTGACTCTTAAACTAACACCTGGAAAATAGATTGCACCAAATCCATTTGGTAACATATTACATAATGTTGTTGATGAACTTAGGAGAAAATCATGTGAAAAAGCTGTACCTAAATAACGACCATTTAACCAATAATGAATTCGAATATTGATACCATCTATTTCAATACCATAACCACAAACATCACTTGTATTCCAACGAACATTTTCAGTTAAAAAAGGATAATCTTCTGAATTGTAAAGTAGTCCTTGAGATCCATCATATGACGATGAATATTTATCATTACCAATGCCGTTTGTATTATTTGGATTAAATCCGCTCGTTGCCCATCCGTTTTGAGTAAATTCACTCTCAAGGAAACGAACACGAAAGTATCAATTACCTTCACTCATACGAAGATTATTAACAACAAATGTTGCTGATAATGTATTATTATTATTATCATCAGAAATTAAACAAACTCGTCCAGGAAACAGAGATGTCATAATATCCATAAGCTGGGTAACGACAAGTAACACTTCGAGATATCCAACGAGATGGATATCCAGATTTTTAGAGGTGCCCCGAAAGTTGAGTAATTTGAGTGGATTTAGTGTAACGAGATGGATATCCAAAATTTTTGGAGGTACCCTAAAAGTTGAGCAATTTCAGTGGATTTGGTGTAACGAGATAGATATCCAAAACTTTTAGTGGATACCCCCAAAAGTTGAGCAATTTGAGTGGATTTGGTGTAACGAGATGGATATCCCAATCTTTCAGTGGATACCGCGAAAAGTTGAGCAATTTGAGTAGATTTGGTGTAACGGGATGAATATCTCAATCTTTCAGTGGGTCCCCTCAAAAGTTGAGGAGTTTGAGTGGATTTGATGTAACGGGATGGATATCCAAAATTTTTAGCGGGTACCCCTAAAAGTTGAGCAATTTGAGTTGATTTGGTGTAACGAGATGAATATCTCAATCTCTTAGTGGGTACCCCCAAAAGTTGAGCAATTTGAGTGGATTTGGTGTAATGGAATGGATATCCAGAATTTTTGGAGGATACCCCCAAAAGTTGAGCAATTCGAGTGGATTTGGTGTAACGAGATGGATACCCAAATCTCGTTACACCAAATCAACTCAAATTGCTCAACTTTTAGGGGTACCCTCTAAAAATTTTGGATACCCATTCCATTACACCAAATCCACTCAAATTGCTCAACTTTTGGGGATACCCACTAAAAGATTGGGATATTCATCTCGTTACACCAAATGCACTCAAATTGCTCAAATTTTGGGGGTACCCATTCAGAGATTGTGAGATTCATCCCGTTGCACCAAATCCACTCAAATTGCTCAACTTTTGGGGGTACCCACTGAAAGAATGGGATATTCATCTCGTTACGCCAAATTCACTCAAATTGCTCAAGTTTATGTGCGTGTGAATAATGAGAAATGGATCGAATAGATACCCTAATACCTATGAATAAAATCTCGATACCCGAGTTATGGATATTATGACATCCCTCCCAGGAAATCGATAATTAATACCACATTCTTCGATCATCCATTGACCAGTAAGCTCAGAAGGCATTGGTACAATTAGAATATCTTCATCACCAAGTCGACCATATTTATATTCATCAATATCTTGTTTTGGTCCTATTGGTTGCCATTGACGATATTCTATTAAATATTGGCGAATATCTAATCGATCTGAATTTAATGCAAACTTTTTCCACGTCTGTTCAAAAGAATTCGTTGGACAAGAAATTTTTGTATCATCAATGATTTGTTTTAAATATTCACATCGATCTAAACTTAAGCAATATTGTTCTAAATGTCGTTTATTCAGAAGACGTAAATCAGTTGGTTCTAATTGATGTGTTGTAAATAAAGTTGATGTGGATAGGTTGGCAATCAATGAAGCATATGAATTTTTCATAAATATTTCCAGAAGTTTTTTACTTGTCAACAATCTATATAAAACGCCAATTGATCGATGTTTTAATTCTAGAATAAGTAAAGAATCTATAGTTGATTGATCGATATCAATAGAATAGATCAGAGCATCAAATAATGTATTAATTGTTTCATCAGTAATTGGTAGGTCAAGCAGATTTGGTGATAAAACATCAAGTTCAATTCGTAATTGATCATTGGTTACCCAACTCGTTTGATTTATTTCATAATATTGAAGAAAATAAGGTTTGACATCTGTTTTTGTTGTGGTTGAATTTTTAAGAGCATTGGAATCAATCTCAAGAATCATTGCTATTTGTCTGTCATTATTATTTGTTTGATCATCAACATAAACTTGTGCAATAGCACCTAAACAAAATGGATGAATACATCCACTTAAGATACTGAGTGTTGCTAAAAGATTGTTGATTTGATCGGTATTGATTAGTTCAAAGGATTTGAAACCTGTTGTGATAATATAAAAAATCATTTGTATTGCTATCATTTGCCATGGTGATTTATTTGAAATAATAGTTCGATAAATATAAATCAATTCGGTGATAATTTCGACTTTTATTTGATGTGAACGAATTCCCTTAGCGATCGTCAATAAACTATCTTCTAAAAATTTCTTTACTATCGTTTTACATGTATTTTGTGTAGATTTGTCAGGCAAATATAAAATCAATTGACGTAAAATTTTTAATACAAGTACAATTGTAATGAGATTTTCACTGGTTCGATAAATATGGAACAATTTTTCGACATATTCAATAGTAGAACAAAATGATCGTATATGTTCATAGGAATAAACACAACGAAGTAGTAACATTAACCATTGGCTTCGAAGGAGTTCTACTTGAATTTTAGATAATTGATTACTGTTTTTGTTCGCTGCTTGAATAAACCATCCAATAGCAACATCAGTAAATGAATCATTTTGAATAGATTTATTTTCAGTATTGATTGAAAGTAGTTGTCTTAGTTCTTTTAATTGAGTTAAGAACAATTGATGAAAGACGAGATTTTGTAGATGTTGGAAATTTGAATATTTCATGTCTGTTAGTTCATTTATCTCAATATGATCACATAAGTGTAAAACGTATAAACGAATCCAATTAAAACCAATGAAGGTCTCGAAGAATGAAATCACTCCATGAGATATATTCGTAAAATTAACAAATCTTGTAAATAATCTTTCAAAAATGTGATAATCAGATAAATAAAATATATCATCTGATTGATAAGATAAATTAAGTAAGCTGAATATATTTTGTACTAATAACGGGTGGGGCAAAAGTTTTGCATTAATTTTGTTTTTGATATAACTCTGGAACGCAATGCCGTAGAGATTTCATTTTTTTTTGTTAGAAAGAGCAAAGTGTCTAGTGCAAAAATATATAAAAGAATTTGATTGGAAATGCTTTCCTAAGACAACAGCGATCTTAGAACAGAAGGCGCCAGAAAACTCTTCCGCAACATTTTTGAACTTAGAAAAAATTTCCTATAATTAGACAGATTCTCTTTGTTATTGGTCTAATCCAGATTTTATAATGTAAGGATAGAGTACTATTGCTTTACAGAAAAAGAAATTTTCTACATGTTTTATAACGGAAGAAATGAAGGCTTTTATGATACCGTCTGAGTCACCGATTTTTCATCACTGTTGATAGCAGTCGAAAAAATAAACTCGATTTCGCAAGAGAGGTTGTTAGAAGCTATATATTTTATACGAAAAAGAGAGCTTATTGAGTCCTCTACCAAATGATATTATTTGGAATAGGACGCAACTTCTCTGTGAGATATTCAGACAAGAACTTGTTTTCACGCTGCAAAACCAAATTCGAAGAATTAATTTTTTTAAATTAAATTGTCTTTTATTCATTCTCGTGTATGTTATATCAATTATTTTAATACCAAATGAAAGCTTTCGTTGTATTGAACAACTGTATTTATATGATGCTCAAAAGCTTCGAAAGTGGATAATGAAAAAGCTCAAACAAATATTTTTGGATAAAAAAAATTTGACAAAAGTTGCGGAAGAGTTTTTCCAAACCTTGTGTTCTAAAATTATTGTGGCCTTCAAAAAACATTTCCAATGAAATTCTTTTATATATTTTTGTACAAGACACTTTGCTCTTTCTAGCAAAAAAACAATCAAGTCTCTACGACATTCCGTCACAGAGTTATATCAAAAACAAAACTAATGCAAAACTTTTGCCCCACCCGTTATTATTGATTGATCATTCTTATGTTGTAATGCATACGTTAAAAGCGTTTGTATAATGGAATAATAACTATTTCCAATATCTTTTTTTCAATTGAATATTGATTGCAGAAATATTATCTAAATATGACCATTCTTCATTTGGATCTCTAAAATGTGATAAATAGATCGTGAAAAAAGATAAAACTCGATGAACTCCAATTTGACACAACTTTTGAACGAATACATGAATAAATTGATATGTTAACAAGCGAATCATTGCTCGTTCATATTGATGAGACATACATTGAATAAGTTCATTCGATTCAGATTGTATATCATCAATTGCTTGGCTACTACAGACATATTGAATAATACTTTGAATTAAAATATATTCAACATTTTGTTTATATTCAAGTGTTTTCTTTCTGAGTAACAGAAATTTTTTGAATCGAATACATGCTTGAATCATATTTTGAAGTAATCGAAAAGAATTCGGGTGTGGGTGTGGGGTGTGGGTGTGGGGTGTGGGTATGGATGTGGGTGTGTGGGTGAGGGCGTGTGGATGTCGGTGTGGCTGTGGCTGTAGTGAGAGAGAATAGTAACACCCACGCCAACACCCACAGCCCACACCCACACCCACACACAGACCCACACCCACTCACACTCACACCATCACCCACACTCACACCATCACCCACACCCACAGCCACCCACACTCACACCCACGTCCACACCCACACCCACACCCACACCCACACACTCACACCCACCACCCACACCCACCCACACCCCACACCCATACCCACCCACGCCCAATGCAGTGTTATACTGTTCCAAATTTACCTAATGATGACCCTTAAGCAAGGTCGAAACGCATCGTAAATAGCTTGGAATCCTCTTGTATACTCTCCCCTCTGAGTCGGTAGAATGACGACAAACTTATTTGATTTCATATGGCCTTCCCTTCAGCCAAGGGAATAAGTTGGTGGGGGTGTGGGTGTGGGTGTGGGTGTGGGTGGGTGTGGGTGTGGGTGTGGGTGTGGGTGTGGGTGTGGGTGGGTAGGTTATCATTTACCACAAATCAGGTTCCCTGAATTCATCCCTAAAT
>CAJNOP010004427.1:0-10517 GCA_905250075.1 Rotaria sp. Silwood1 | reverse complement strand
AAATAAATACTTAATGCCTGAGGTGTCGCGTTACGTGGACAAGCCGTATAGTTGATATAAAATAAATTTTTTGATTTTTTTTTGCCTCTTAAACAAAAAAACCAACATTGAGACGTGTTCGTTTACTTAAAATTTCCACATTTTACTTCGAGATTTACATCATTTTGATAATGAATATTATTTGATTTGAACAGTTGAGTACTAATATCTCCAATATCAGCATGATAATTAATGTAAATGGTTCTAAATGAGTTTGATGTTAGAATAAAATCTCTAATGCCCAGATAATGAATTGATATAAAAGTCAATCATGAATAGTAAGTATATGACAGTTCAAATGAAGATAAATGAACCATTGAAATAAATAGTAAAATAAAATCATGAGTTGCTTATAACTTCATGAAAGAATTCATACCTATAGAAATGATGATTTTGACCATACCAAAAATTTATATGTGTATCTTAGTAAAGATTATAAATCTATAATGAAGATAAATCATTTTCAAAGAAAAATTTTTATACATACATGTCAAATTGATGGTGGAATATTCGGTTGTCATTTCATGTTCATATTCACAATGTGAGTGTGAGTATGGATGTAGCTGTTGGTACGGATGAGATGTGGTGTAAGAAAGGGTCATCTCTTTATATTCTCGCGCACCCTATCAAAATAAAAGCACAATATATGTGTTAAAAGTGATAAATACTATCTCAAAACATATTGAATTCTAAAAACTGTCTATCTAGAGATTTTTGTATACCCATTCTCATACCTTTAATATTTACTCACACATCATGAGGTTAAAATGTCGAAGATCTTCTGTTCTTATTATGTACCATAATGTATTCTTATATTCCAATTTATGTCATTATATGATATGACCGCTAAAGATCTGAATTGTTTTGACAGAGCTAACTGAAATTTATCTTGATGCAGATTCGGTGTACAATTTTTCCGTTTTCATTCCAAATAGTTTTCAACTGTAGTAAAATATTAAACCTACATTCTGTATCTGAATGAAAGTTAAAAGATAAAATGATTAAGTTATACGTATATTGTAATTCAGATTTTCATACTTTTCGGAAGATGGGGTACAAAAAAAGAAAAATGAATTGGAGAAAAAACGGTAGAAGATAGAGACCAATGACCATAAAAAAGTGATTATTGCAGAAAAAACGCAGTTGAGTTAGCTGAGATAGAAAAGAGTGAGATATCATTCAGGAAGAAAACAAAGATAACACATGACTTGGACGAGCAAGAATAATCTAGTTTTTGTTTTAGCGTTTGACGACATTGCCTCTTTTTACTGCTGCGGATCTTCCGTCAATTCCACCATCCCGTGTTATTCGAACATTACCACTGCGAACGACAGAACTTCTTTGATCTACAGTTCCGTCAGGTTTCAAGTATAATTCTCCATTACGTACAGAACTTGAACGATAATCAATATCTTGCGCATGAACGACAGCTATATCCATGGGTTTACAATCGGCAAAATACGATTTCGAAGGCTGACTACCTTTACTAGCGTTCTGTTGATGCTGTAACGCTTGGTGGTTATTAGCGTGATACATTTGTTCCCCAGCTACTAAAGCACGACAATGATCAACATCCCAACTCATTTTCTGTGTTACCACCATAACTGGGGCGATATAAGACATTGCCGACACGATCTTTACGATACAAAACAGGATTTGTTCCAGGAATACGATCAGAACAGTCCCAAGCTCTTTCGATTCCCGATTGGGTAAATGCTTTGCGCTCACTGTTGGCTGATATGTTACTTGGTCTAGCATAGAGATCCCCTTTATTGATAGCTTCATAGTAGGCACGTGGAAAACCATCCTGGTTAAGAGATATCATATTCGAGCGTACAGGGTGGGGTGTGGGTGTGGGTGTGGGTATGGATGGGTGTGTGAGTGTGGGTGTGGGTGTGTGGTGTGAGTGTGGGGGCTCTAGTCCGTGTTTTCCTCACACCCCACAATCAGCCCCCACATCCACCCACACCCACACCACCCACACCAACTGTTCAAAGTTATAGCTTTCAACTGAAATACAAAAATCAGTTGGCGCTTGTCTATATAGAAACATTTCTAAGCGTTACTCTTTCAAAATTACATGTTCACGCACTTTTTGTGTACTCAAAAAGTGAGTACACTACTAGAATCGGTCAGTGTGTCCGGCCGTCCGGCCGGCCGTTAATACGATAAATTTTGAAAGGAGAGTCCGATCGAGATGAAATTTTCTACACAGTTTAGTCTTAACAATATCTCGGTCGAGTTCGAAGATGAAAAGGATCCGTCAAGAAATGGCTGA
This sequence comes from Rotaria sp. Silwood1, assembly GCA_905250075.1. NCBI lineage: Eukaryota > Metazoa > Rotifera > Eurotatoria > Philodinida > Philodinidae > Rotaria > Rotaria sp. Silwood1. Next base: position 8,200 of record CAJNOP010004427.1, on the reverse strand, counting down.
GTTATCGAAAAAATTGTGATTTTTGACCAGACCATCCCTGAGGGAGGGCACGGGAATTTTTCGAAAAAAACTTTTTTGCTCATAATTATTCACAAAATACATAAATCGACTCAGTTTTTAACGCTAATTCTGAATCGAATATTAGTTTTGACCCGAATCATAGTTTTGTGTACTCAAAAAGTGAGTACACTATAGAATAGCCAGTGTGTCCGTCCGTCCGGTTGGCTGTTTACATGATAACTTTTGACAGCAGAGTCAGATTGCGATGAAACTTTCTATACAGCTTAGTCTTGACAATCTCTCGGTCGAGAGAAGAAGATGAGAAGGACCGCCCTAGCCGTTCCTGAGTTATTGCAAAAATACCCATTTTTTGCTACAGCTTTAAGTGGAAAAGTGGACCCATCGCGACTTTCGTAAAAGACTTCCTATCATAGTCAATTAAAACCCCAACTATTATATACCGTTCGATAGAGAATTTCAAGAACTACAAAATGATATATAAAACATAAAGAAACAAGAAGGTTGACTTACCTATGACAAGGATAATTAAAGAGAACTAGGTTATTTTTTGGTTCACGATCTAATGGATCCACAAATAGAGCTTTATCTTCCGGTTACACTGATGATACTTCAAGGTTTTCAGATATGGAGAACTCAAATGTGTACTGCACTTCCATAGAAATACTATTAGTTGTGCAGTGACCAATAGAAATGAAGTTATAGGAAAAACGACTTTCTTAGGGTAAATCAAGGGAAAAAGTTCAAACTTGAGCTGTATTCGGTCCCATGTCCTATTGGTTTGACAACGCGCAATAGAAATCAACATTTTAAAAGGTAGATTTCACAGTATAATTTTGACATTCAAACAGTCTAGGATGATTGATTTGTATGATTTACTTTTTGAAGTACACATAACTCTCGGATTTAAATCCGAAGTTTCCGCATTTTTATTATATTTATATCGCCTCAATCTTACACCATCTTTTATACACATTTGTTTTGATAGATCACTCTAAAAAATAATCCAAGTAGTATGAATTTCCTTAATTATGAAAATCATGGGTCGGCTCAACTGCTTCAATTAAGTAATAATCGTTTCAAAAGTTTAACTAATCTTCAGCACTTCATAATCATCGGAAATTACACCATTTGGATTGTGTTTGCAGTACTGTAACAAAATCAATGTGTACAAACGATAGTGCATGATATGGGCCTTACAAGGATATACCTGTAAGAGGAAGGTGTGAGTCTGAAGCATGAGTCTTGGTATGTCAGGCAGACGATATGGGTGTGGCTGTCGGTAAGGACTGATGTTCTTGAGCAAAAAGTCCACACCAATCACCAACCCACAGTCACACGTAATCATCATACCCGCACTCATACACCACAAACACACTTCGGAATTCCGCTGTGTGCATGGCAAAACTTTGACACTTTCACATCGTCTTTTTGATCTCTCTTCTTCAACAAAGTCACTTTGATGTATAGGAATTTTGTTGTATATTCAGCGAAATTCCGGCTACAATTTGGGATAATGGAAGTTAGAATGTCGAGAAAACTCGTTGAAAAGACATGAAAACAACATATCGAAGTATAAACAGTCGTAAAAAAAAGTGTCTATGAGCTCAAATGACTCGTACAGAAAGATACTTTGAAGTCTGCTCTTTCTAACTACGCAATTTCGAGCTCAATAGCCCCAGTCAATCAAAATTTATTCAAAAAATAGCCACAGCCATTTAACTCTGAAATGGACATTACAAGGGTATAAGGCTATGAGGTCTATCTATATATATAATGCGACATCTGTTAGTCTATTACGGAACCAAGGCTAAAGCACAGATGTGAAACTTCACAGAAAAAAAGCAACCGTGGAGTATGCATGAGGTCACGCTAGTTAAATTAGGGAAAGCAGAAAAATATTGATGATCAAGTTGATTATTTAAAAATTAATTTTATTTTAAAAGAATTTCTTTTTATTGTTTATACATAAATTCTTTACAGTTTAACAGCTGGTATCATTTAGAGGATCCCCTCTTCTACGTTTCTTGAGAGCAATTCATTAGAAAATTTTGAAATTTTCATCGAAGTTTTGTCTTGATGACTAGAGCAAGAGGTTTTATAGACTCAGTTACTGGATGTTTTTTCGTTTATTCATTCATTTCTTAATGAGTTCAATGAAAAACACAAACAAAGATAAAAATAGAAATCATTAAGTATTAATATTGACTTCGCTTTTTTGTAGATCAAAAAGTATCTGAAGAAACAAGTTAATGCGCTCTAAAAGAAAACAAGAGTGAGGTTGAATATAATCACAATACACTTACTCATAAATCGAAATTCGACTTTCCGATAAACAAATGGATAGTATAATAGTAAGCCAGATAATATGAGAACTCCTGCAATAAGATAGCCAAAGTGTGGATCGGAAATAACAGGAATCAGAACCAAATAAATGGCAATAAGAATATCGAGAACAATAATAGGAATAGGAACCTAACATAAAAAGAAATAAGCAATATCATAACTTATATGTAACTAACATTGATCGCACGATAAGCATCCTTTTTAGTCCATTTACAACATAGGGTGGCGGTAAAAGTTAGACCATAGAAAAGCCAAGCAACAAAACTGAAAAAATTAATCAATGTATTAACATTGCTTGGAATGCAGTAAACAATGCAGAGAATGATCTGTCAAAGAGGAAGAAAAAAGAACTATTTAAATATGCAATGAATACATGAAACTGAGAAGTTTTAGGGAGTTAATCTCATGAAATGTTAGTACCTGCAAAGCAATGCTGGGTAATGGTGTCAGTCGTTGTCTTTGAATATATGCAAAGATTTCTGGTAAATAACCATAACGAGCTCCAACCATACAATAACGAGAACTTCCCAAAATTCCTGCATTACCGTTACCTAATGCACTGATTGCAATGAGAATAGGCAGAGCACGAACAAAAGGATGTAACGCCATTTCAGCCCATGTCTATATATTAGAAGAATATGAGCATCATGAAGATGATGACACTAACCACAGCAACAGCATTCGAATTAAGTAGTACTGCTGGACTCATCGCTGTAAAATAAGAAATATTGGTAAGAACATACAGAATGGTAACAGTTGGTAGTGCTAAGATAATAGCTAAACCGAGGTTTCTACGAATGTCATACAAATGATAATCAATTACAACCTTTTATGTATCGATACCTTTTAGGGTTTTTTAGTTCTTCAGTCAACGAGTTCAAACTTTTCCATCCGTCGTATGCCCAAAGGCCCGAATAAAAAGCCAAAGCAATAGCTAGTGGCTTCTTTGTTATACCTAAAAAAACAAAATCATGTGTTCGGTTTAGTTATCAAAAACTAGATGTGCAGATTCACCTGTAAAACCACTTTGAAGATGTTGTGTATAACCTAATTTAGACAAGCAAATAGCATGATTATTCATAATTATTTAAAATGCAGACTAAAATACCTTGTCCGATTCGCACTAGTCCAACTATAATCACCACTACAATTGTAGTAATTTGGCATGTGACAATCACAATATTCAAACGATTGGCTGCAGATACACTGATCGCATTCACAGCACCCATAATTACTAATCGAATGAATAATATAGATTACTATTCCAGAAATTAATAATAACTAACTTACGAAGAAGAAAAATCGCTGTAATCTTGATGAGTTCTTCGGATATACTACAATCTGTCAAAAATAATAAAGAATAGAATAATTTCATGCAAATCTTCTTCCTTACCATTGATTACACCCGATAATAAATATTGAGTACCGGCAAGAATTACAACAGCGGTACCTGACGGTTTTAAGATAAATATGCCGGCCCAACTACAAAGAAATGCCAAAACATCACCTGTACGTGCATGAACAGAACCGATTCCTAGCACGAACAAAGAACAATGAAAAAATGTATGATGAAGTTAAACCTCTACCTTCTGTCATGTAAGCCAGTTCGGCACCACTCAGCGGAATTATCGTCCCAATTTCTGCATAACATAGAGCACCTACATAGACTATAAAATTAAAAGTTATTCATCATTCAATGAGTAGCTTACCAAGTATTGAAACAATGCCACATGCTGTCCAAATGACAAGGCATAATCCAACTGACTCTGTATATTTTAAAACACCTTGCGGTGAAATGAATATGCCCGAACCTAGACGAAATGATCGAGAGGAAGGCAGCTATTCAATGAAAAAATATCTAATATACTTACCAACGATATTCGCAATAATAAAGCAAGTTCCTGAAAAGAGACTAAGTTGTCTTTTTAATGTTGTTTGGTTTTTGTGTAGAGGTGCTTCCGATGAATTCGTTAAAGGTTGTTGTTCATTGACGACTGAATCTACTTGTCGTGAATTAGCAGCAAGCCTTGTTACACTGTTCTAAAAGTAGAAATTAATTTATATCGTACCTAATACATTTTTTCTTTTATCCTTTACCGAAGAAAACATGGTGTCACTGTGTATTTGATCAAAATAATGTGAAAGATAAGAACACAAGAACAATCATTATATGCACTTATCTGAAGGTCGAAAGAAAGAGAATACAACCATATATGACAAGAAATATTTATGATTTTATTTGCATATGACATGTAACAAATATGTGCACCGCACCTAAGAAACGAGCCGCAAGCGGTTCGGAGGACAATGACGGTCGCCAGATAGCGACGAAGGCAGCCACTGTCTAAACGTAACTGAAACCAAATCTTTTCTTCAATTTTTTCCTTATAATTATTGCTCTAGAATATTTCTTAAAAATAGTGTTTTATTTCTGAATACTTACGTAAGAACAACAATATAAAAATGAAAACAATCACAAAAGAATATTTAATTAGGGAAGATATAGCCGAACATATGTATACTTATATTGTGTTTCTTTCTCTCTTTATTTATTTTCTATTTCACTTTGCGAAGATTTAAGTTCAACATAAATTTAAATATTTTGCTCGTCAAAATGGACTTCATTAAGTTTCGAGTTAGGTCGATTTGTTATCTGAATAAATTTTAATCAACATTAGTGACGACTTAATTAATGAGGTTAACAAATAAGTATGAAATGGGATAATAAAAAAAATGGTACAGTACATTTCCCTAATTCTGTCGGAAAAATTTTACCACGTTTTGTTTTAAGTAGTACGAGACTATTTTACATCCGATCAAAGATATTTTTTCAAACAGGGATTCTCCGGATTCTTCTCTTTCAAATGATATATTATTTATTTTCTAGTTTTCATACTTTCATATTTTCATGGTGAAATTATCGGTCTACGAAAAACAACTTAACCCGACAGAATTAGAAGGTACTTTCCTAATTCTGTAGATCAGCAGAAAAATGTCCCTAATTCTGCATCTTCTAATAAAATACATAGAAAAACTTAACTTTAGAGAAAAAAGTTTTTTTTCATGCCTTTCGAAAGAGATGAAGAGAAGGTGTTCCAGACATTTTTGTAGAGCAGGCCAAGCTCTATAATAATTTAAAGATTCAAGACAACTGTATCTTCTTTTATTAAGATGCAATCCTTGAAAAGAAGATACTCGAAGGGAGTGAAAAAAAAAGTTGTCCATTATTCTGCGTTCCAGCTATTTTGGGGTGTGGGTGTGGATGTGTCGGGTATGGCTGTGGGCGGGTGTGGGCATGGGTGTGGATATGGGTGTGATGGTGTGGATGTTGGTGCGTGTGATGATAAGATATCCACCCCTACACTCACCCACACGCACATAGCCACACCCATCCACACCCATACCTACCCACACCCACACCCACACCCACACCCACACCCTATTTACACCGACACACCCACACACCCGCACCCACATCCACACCCACACCCACACCAACCCACATCCACACCCACACCCATACCCCACACCCACACCCCACACCCACATCCCACACCCACACCCCACACCCACATCCCACACCCGCATCCCACACCCACACCCTTAAAGTGAAGATATTTGATTAGAGGATAATCTCATTGATGCAGTCATTTATTTTCTACTGTAACATTTTTCTTTCGAACGAACGTTTTTTGACATGCTTCTTCCCACTCCATTATATTCCATCGCATTTGTTTTGCAAACTTGCAAAAAGTATCAGGTTCCGCTCGAAAATATGCTGATAATTGCCGGAGTCTCTGTCTCATTATATTTAGGTCAGAATCAAGCCTCTGTCGACGTTCTATTTCTTCTCTAGTTTTCAAAGCTGAGCCAATATATCCATCGATTGTGTTCCAAACGGTTGTTCTTTTCGAAATACCGGTATTAAATGACCAATGTCGTTCAAGGCTTTTCATATAAGTCAAAACGGATTGGTCTGGTTTGTCGGAAAGTTTCTTGCCGTGAGCATGATCATGCATCGTCGACTGTATCGCTAAACGACGCCGATGTCTTTCTCGAATGACATTCTCTAGGTTGGCAGACTCATAACTTTGATGATGGTTGATCCAATGTCGTAGATGGCTGCTACCATCACGTGCAACACTCGATGGCAGAAGAAATATGGCATCGTTGATATCACCTGTTGGTGTGAATGGTGGAAAGTTCAACCACATCACTTGAGGATATTTTTCTTTCCAGTTTGTAAGTGCATTTAAGTTTGTAAGGCCCACACTTTTGTGTACAGATGCTGAATCTTCCTCGTCTTGTTTATTTTCGCTCAATCCTAGCAACTGGTTGATATTTTGTTTTACTTCCATGGTTTTGGGTTGATCATACTCTATTTGCTTGTTTAGAGCAGTTTCGTACGTGACCCGACGTTCTTCTATCTGTTTCTCTGTAAGTAGTGAACGACGTTTCCAATTCACGGATGGACCTATTCTTCTGTATTGGAGCTAAACATACGAGACACTCTTATTTTACAATAGCACGCACATCCATGTACATTAAAGGTATTTTATTTGATAGATCGAACAATACTCACTAATTTCTTGACTAATTTCTTGTAGGCCATCTCGAAATCACTACCGGATTCTGCCAGTTTGAAATAAGGTTTATCGAAAATGATAAAACTGAGCAATCCTTCGGTGACATTATCCGATGTAAGAGCAACAGGAATGATGGCCTTACGTTGATCTGACGCATAGCGAGCTTCTTTTTGACAATAATAATTGTGAATGTAGAGCTAACTAATCCAAAGAAAATGCAGTCACTGTCATCTATTTCTTGGGCTGTAATCGCATCGAAAGCGTGGTATATTCTGTCGCGATCGATTGAAACGCCAAAACCATCTTTGATAAGACCATCAGCGAGCTTGTGACAGAGAACCTTATCATCCCAGCAATAGCTTATCATAACAGTGCAGTACGCAGGTTCGGTTTTTGATGTAGCACCCGAAGAACTTCTTCCATTTATGAGAAGCCCTCTTGTCTCACTAGTCAAGGGTGCTACTCGAGTCGATTTTTCGCTTTGGCACTGACCCATCTGTCATGTATTCTTCGTCAGTTTCAGTTCTGAAACAAGGCACATGATTTTGTTTTGTGGATGTGGGTGTGAGTTGTCAAGACAAGACACACAGAAACACGCACCACACCCACACCCGCATTCATCATCATCTTTGCTAGTGAAACAGAGTTTAATCTTAGGAAGTTTATTAACAGAAGCTAATTAAGTTATTCAACGATAGAGACAATGCCATTATTCGAGTACAATGAAAATATAAATAATAATTCAAAATAAAAATATTCACCAACAAGTGAAATTCATAATAAGACTTCATACAAATAACGTCGGTTTATTTTTTGCACTTCTCGACACTTATCAATCAATCATTCGGTAGATAGTGTCTCTTATTTGACAGCAACTAACATTCTACTAGTTCATGAAGGTCTTTTGCTAAAGTTCGTAGACCTATAAAAAGATACTTGCTCGTGTATTTTGAATTTGTCCAATCATAGATACAAATAGGGATGCAACAGTGACGAGAACCGTACCTACGGTTACCAGTCCAAGACTACTTTCAAAAAGGAATGGATTTTTCGAGAATATAACGATATTTTATAAAAATTGCTGAAAGTAAATCGGGTCGGGAAATCCGAATATGCAATCAGTTTCTCAAAATTTTGAGTTTAGTTTTCTGACGGAAAATTTCTTTTGAGGACAAATTATATGTTCAGTATTTTTTTGTAAATGTTCTGTAAAATTTGTTCAGTTTTATATGCAAATTTTCAGTAAAGAA
>CAJNOP010004424.1:0-10518 GCA_905250075.1 Rotaria sp. Silwood1 | reverse complement strand
GAGGGGTAGGTATCAGTATGGGTATGATATGAATGAGTGTATCTGTGGTCGTGCATACAGATGGTGTCAGAAAAAGTAATAATATTCAAATCCAGAGATAAATCTTCGTTTTTTGTCATGACTTACTGAATCCTGATAAAAACATTTGCAAACTATGCATCTTAAAGCGTCTTTCCAACTTTCAAGTATTTGGACTAGTATCTCCTTAAAAATGTTTTATTTTAGCTTGTAATTTAGTAAACCTTTTTTGCAGCGTCAAGATTTTCATCTAACTGTTGAGCATAATTTTGGCATGTTAAGAGATGCATGTATATACCGGTACGTTCATGAGAAGTTCTAATGAAAGCTCCTGATTGAGTCTCCGACATTATTTAATGTACAAACTTATTAAAACGTAAACATACATAAAGAAAACAAATCTAGTTGTATCTAATATGTCTTTCGTGGTTGTATCGTAATCGTGGATTTTGGTTCTATATTTCTTTTGTATTCTACTATTATTATTTTCGGTATATTGTAAAATTTAAGGGCGGCTGGTGATTGGGAGAGATAACAAGAAAAAAAGATGGAAGCAAGACGAAGCAAAAACCAAAGGAAAATGAAAAGAAAGCACATCAATGATAGTAAGCATCGTTAGTACTAAATGATATTGTGCAAAAATACGTTTTCATTAAAATTTTCGTATGATGGTATGAGTTGAATAATGATCAAATTATATAGAAAAATAGAAGGAAAAAGTCTATCGGCTCAAATAAAAAGAAAATATCTTCAAGCCGTTTAGCTGAAAATAAAGCATATGGGTCACTTCTTATGGTGTGATGTAATACTATATGACGTTAAAGCTTATTCCCTTTTTTTGGGGTTGTGAGACCAAGAATATAAAAAAGGATCGTATAGGTCGATCAACAACGGCCTATCATAAGTAATCACTTTTGAAGACAGTTATGTTTACCATTTGAAAAGGATTGATCGTGAATCTTTTCATTACAGATAATTCAAAAGAACAGCCCTTTTAAAATTATCGTTAACCGCTGTATTTTCACAAAAATATTCCTTTTTTCCAATTTTTCAAAGCGTAAATTGTTTTTATTCTACGACTCAATAATCATTCATCAGTAATTAGTGATCGTTTATCTCATTTTCTATTAAGAAACAGTATCATTCACAACTGAATAATTGACAACGACTTATTTTAATCGAATCAGTTTTTCCTACTCAATCCAATATTCTCTCATGCTCGTTGTGCATTTCTTCGATCGCACGCTTGATCCTTTATGCATCATTATCAAGTAAACCAACAGATGGATGCTGGTACATTGTAAAAAAAAGCATCGAATAAAAAATCAAAAAAAAGTTTATAAAAGTTTCATAGATCCATGAAAGGTGTTGATAAGCATTATAAACCATTAAAGTGAATCTTCAAAAACTCATCAAAAAGAAGGAGTTGGTGTTAACATGATACGTTTACTCACGACTTAAATAGAGTATACAGAACTGTTTATGGATGGGTGTGGGTGTGGGTGGGTGTGGGCGTGGGTGAGTTGGTGAGGGTGTGGGGTAGATGTGGGTGTGGGGTGGATGTGGGTGTGGGTGTGGGTGTGGGTGGGTGTGGATGGAGTGGGTGTGGGTGTGGGTGTGGGTGTGGGTGAGCGCTATGGGTGTCAGTGTGGATGAGTGCGGGACTTCTTTTCATTCACACCCACCCACACCCACACCCACACCCTGAATTAAATCATCTTTATTGGTATACATTTCTATAATCATGATTTCATTCCTTTGAGACGTATTTTCATCGATCAATGCTTCAAGACTATATCTTAAAACATTCTCTTAGAGTGATAAATATACTATATTCAAAGACATCAGTTATTAGAGAGATTGATCTTCCTGATTGTAGAAACGAGTAAACCATCGAGAAAAGGTAGTTATGTGAAATTATCTACTAGTAGATGGGTGTGGATGTGGGTGGGGTGTGTGCGTGGATCTGCCGATGCATATGAATGTAAGACATTTCGGTGTGGTGGAAAAATGTCGAAAGGAAAAATGTCGAAAGGAAAAATGTCGAAAAGGAAAAATGTCGAAAGGAAAAATGTCGAAAGGAAAAAATGTCGAAAGAAAAAATATAGAAGTGGAAAAATGTCGAAAAGTAAATTTTCAAGTGGAAGAATATCGAAACAGACAAATGTCGAAAAAAAAATAATGTCTTCAGTAGATGGTGACTCTAATCACGTCTACTTCATTGTTGCTTTCCTTATAATTCTACTAGTATAGAATTTTAAGCAGTAGTAGTTGTGATGACTAATATCTAATATAAATTTATTACAAAAGTTGAACGAAGATATATTATATAAATAAAATTCTACTATCATGTCTGAAGCTGCTGGATCTTTAACTGAAGTTATTCGACCAACATCTCCAAATATTTCATTTTTAAATTCAAATAAAGGAAAACCTTTACTCGTAGCAAATAACTATCTTTTCAAATTGAATAAAACAACAGCTACTACTAAATATTGGATATGTACACTTAATGGATGCGGGTGTGTCGGGTGTGGGTGTGTCGGGTGTGGGTGTGGGTGTGGGTGTGGGTGTGGGTGTGCCCCATGTAAAAAAAAGGCGTAAAAAATCAAGATTTTAATCAATTTTTTTTTGATTAAAAATCGATTAAAATGAGACGATTTTCATCGGATTTTAATCAAATTAAAAATAAAAAAACAACTGATTTTAATCGATTTTTTTACAGAATAATCCATTAAAATCAATTTTATTTTGATTTTTAATTCGATGAAAATCTGATGAAAATCGTCCGATTATAATCATCGTTAATTTCTTCGCATCTATTAACTGTGCTCATATGACACTCTTCACTTTTTATCTGCGTGCATTACTTCAACTGAATCATCCATTTAAATCTCTCATTGCCTGTTAATCGATTTTAATCTCTCATCATCTATTAATCGATTTTAATCCCTCATCATTTGTTAATCGGTTTTAATCTATCATTACTTACTAACTGATTTTAATCGATTTTGTTCAGATAATCGATTTTAATCGATTTTCTTATGAAACCGTGAAAATTTGTGACTTACTCGAGATTCGAACACAAAACCCATATTTTTCGACCACTTCTTCTTATTTCTCGTATTAAGAAACTATGAAGTTGCCAATGCACCAAACTTCGGCATTCAAAGTATGTTTGGAAGTCCTATTTAAGTTGTTTTCTTCGAAATTGCGCAATTACATTCAAAAATCGATTAAAATCGATTACAAAAAAAATAATTGATTATAATCAATTGTTTTCTATAAAAAATCAGCATTCACAGAAATATAATCGATTTTAATCGATTTTCTCTATGGGAAGATATTACCATTCATGCAGCTGTAATGAATTTTAATCAATTTTACATATGAAAAACAATCATATCCATAGAACTATAATCGATTTTAATCGATTAAAGTTATCTTTATAAAAAATCGATTAAAATCTATTAAATTTCTAATCGATTATTTGCATTTCTTGAAATAAAATCGATTTTAATCGATTACAGTTATCTTCATAAAAAATTGATTAAAATCTATTAAAGGACCCTGTCGGTTTTTGTCACCTAGTTAGAACAAGAATGTCCTGTATATGGTTTTGTAGAGAATTTAGAGGCGCATCGAATGGTATATAGGAAGTCTAATTTTCATTGAGCCTTATTGTCCTACGGACCCATATACTGCTCATCATTCTATAGCACATAGCAAAGATGGAACCGGTACCGGTAACCGGCCGGTCCGGTCCGGTATCGATCTGGATTTTATCGACCGATCGACCGGCATTTACCGGTCCAAACCGGTCTGACCGGTCGAAACCTATCTGACCGATCGAAATCGCCTTATATCGGCCTATATTTTTCACTTTCTGCTCTATGATGGTAATCATATGAAAATACAACTGGCACCAACACTAGTTCCACTGATCATACAAGAATTTATTTAAAAAACAGTTTTCAGAATGTCCATAAGTGAGACTATTGTTATCAATGGTGTAACATAATCCCAGTATGCGTGAAAGTACGAAAGTAGCCCGCAAGAGAGTTCACTATGAAACAAGATTTCATTTCAAACCTCAACCTGGTGTGGGTAAATCGATATTTTGTGGGTAGGTTGGATTTTCACTTGTAAACTGACGTATCATCAGCATCCTGTTTAGTACCGGTAGACCGATCAAATCAACTTTTTCCGATAAATCGGTTTCGGTCGGTAAACCGGTCTAGACCGGATTTACCGGTAGACCGGTCTTACCAGTCTAGACCGGTTTTGCCGGTATAGACTGGTTTTACCGGTAGACCGGCCGGTCCGGTTCGGTCTGATTGCTTTGGACCAGTACCGGTACCGGTCTGAAAAAAACTAGACCGGCCCCATCTCTGTGGGGTACCGGAATATAGAAACATTTGCTTTTTTGCATTGAACGCAAGCCCCATATAGATTCTTTTACTGTTTCACCCATACATAAAATCTATATCATTGGAAATGAAATTGATCAAAGAATTTTAAAAAAAAGAGGACCACTATTTGCAACCTTATTCCCATACCCCCCTCCAGGGGTCTCGAGGTCAAAAAATATTTTTCAATCTGCAAAGACCTTATTTATATTAAATGACGAGGCATACTTCACTGGTTATTTATACACAAAATTTGTTACCAGGAGTACTAAATATTGCTAAGATTTTGTCAAGTTACCTGGACCATGATTAGTTAAAATAGGGTATTCCTCACCACCATTATACACATTATCAGTCTGGCCATACTGTTCCGAAAAAATTGATTTATGACACAAATAGAGGCCAATGATGTGCAGTTTTTGAGAAAGTTTCGCGTTGGTACTCAATTGTCCTGTGGCACAGGACTGAGCACAGTGAAATATCATTTTCTCAATAAGTAGCGTATACCTATAGAAGGTGGACTCTCTTAAGTATAACATAGTTCGATTGAAACTTATCGATTATAAAAAATTGAAAAGCATTCATAACTGTATTGAATTTTCTCTAGAAAAGGAAATACTCCTATATTTATGACCAAGGATCATAATAGCTCCACTATTTCTATGTGCTATAGAATGATGAGCAGTATATGTGTCCTTAGGACATAAAGGCTCAATAAAAATTAGACTTCCTATATACCATTCGATGTGCCTTTAAATTCTCTACAAAACCATATACAGAACATTCTTCTTCTCACTAGGTCACAAAATCCGACAGGGTCCTTTCTAATCGATTATTTGAATTTCTTGAAATAAAATCGATTTTAATGGATTAAAGTTATCTTTATAAAAAATCAATGAAAATCTATTAGATTTCTAATCGATTATGTGAATTTCTTGAAATAAAATCGATTTTAATCGATTAAAGCTAGGGATGCACCAATTCCAGAAAATTGACCTGAAAGATGGCATTTTTACGATATGAAGAACCACCAATTCCGACCAATTTTTTGTGTGAAACTTGACTGCCTTCAATCGATCGACCTGTAGTGATTGCCAGATTCCACTAAATACGATTAATAGATGTTACAATTGGTCGGAATTGGTCGAAAATTTAGGATTTTTAGCCAATTCCGACCAATCTGACATCTTTTAATCGTATTGAGTGCAATCCGACAACCGTTACAGGTACAGCGATTCAAGATGATCAAGTTTAGCAGAAAAAATTGCTCGGAATTGGTGGTGCTTGGAATCGCAAAAATAGCATCTTTGAAGCCAATTTTCTGCAATTGGTGCATCCCTAATTAAAGCTATCTTCATAAAAACTCGATTAAAATCTATTAAATTCCTAATTGATTATTTGAATTTGTTGAAATAAAATCGATTTTAATCGATTAAAGTTATCGCGATAAAAAAAACGATTAAAATCTATCAGATTTCCAATCGATTATTTGAATTTCTTAGCAAAAAATCGATTTTAAGCGATTAAACTTATCATCATAAAAAACGATTAAAATCTATCAGATTTCCAATCGATTATTTCAATTTCTTAGAACAAAATCGATTTTAATCGATGAAAGTTATTGCCATAAAAAACTGATTAAAATCTATTAGATTTCTAATCAATTATTTGAATTTATTGAGATAAAATCGATTGAAATCGATTTAGTCAAAGAAAATCGATTAAAATCAATTATTTTCTCAAAATTAATCGAAAATTTCATGATTTATTTTTACATGGGTGGGTGTGGGTGTGGGGGTGTGGGTGTGGGTGTGGGTGGGTGCGGGTGTAGTTGTGGGTGTGAATAGAGGTAAGACACTCATCAACACCCACACCCACACCCACACACCCATACCCACACCCACAGCCACACCCCACACCACCCACACCCACACCCCACACCCACACCCACACACACCCACACCCCACACCCATCCACACCCCACATCCACACCCTGCAATCGAGAACATGGAAATTTGTTCAAAGTTTCTTCTACAATGGTTTACAGAATCTTTATGTAAAATTTATGAAGTCAGTAATAGTATTTTTAACTAGTTGGTGCATACATAAGAGTCAACGAAGGAAAGGTATTTCGAATAACTAATCATATTAGAAGCTAGAAGAAGGCATAGTCCAGACGCATTAGATAAGATCCGGTTATGACTCTTATTGTAAACCGCAGTCTCCGACCATCATATTTATCATGGTTGAAGTAGACATGACACGAGCCAAGTCATTCACGAAAGTACTGCGCTCGCAGAGATCCACAAATTCATTTTCAGATACTTCTGCTTTGTCTCCAAAAGCTTGGCTAACATCACTCTTAATTTCTTCCAAACTATGTTTTGGCTTTTTGTCATCTTCTAAGTGAGCCGTCAAGGTGAAGTATGTATGCAGTACGTTGACGACTTCATCTTGATTGAGTAGACCGTTTTTATCAGTGTCGAACAACACAAAAAGAAACTTCAACATCATTTTGGATTCTGGATTATTTATGAGTAACCATCCTAAGTAATATTCGAAGACGTCCACTGTGCCTAAATATTCAAACAAACGAAAGCAAGAGCTATAATATGAACTATATTATTTCTTTTTTCCTATTAAAGAAAAATATTTCGATGTTAAGACCGCTTGTAGTGCATGAAGTCATTTCTTTGAATGCGCCACTCTATTGTACAGATTTAGTTGAAATTGAATGGAATTTTCTCTTGAGTTATTCATCCAGTAGTAGTCAACTCAGATACAATTATCAAACAATTAGAAACGGGGAAGTTGCCATATTTCTTTAACTCAGTATAGCTTAGCCTAAAACTCAGTGCAAGGGCACGTAACACGTGATTTAGTTTCATTTAGTGCAATTTTGATAGATTTATAAATACATCAACTACCAAATGTATGAATGAACTGATTTCTTCAGCACGAGATTATCATTTATTCAATCAACGTCATCTGCAGTGAAACTTTTCAACTGTCAGAAGGCATCACTATTCTTGTACACCACGAATTGTTCAGAAAATAAGAATGTATATAAGGCATACAGGTCGACATTGTTGTGAGATAGTCTCGGGAGAAACTTTCTGCTGAATACAAAACGACATTTTTTTTTGTTTTCTTTTCACAGCTGTAACGTCACGTTGTAAATATATGTAAGCGAAGTAAAAAGTGCAACATATACCTGACTTGTTGCGATCGAGCAACTGGAATAATTGTTTTGCTGGACTGAAACCCGCATTCTCGCCATACATATCTTTTTCACGAAATTTTTCAACAAACTCTTCTTCCGTTAAATAACCCTTTGGAAATGCTTTCAAGAGATCATCTAAAACAAATATAAATGGGTTGTGAGTGACTATTTTAGAATATTATTATGATCTTCGTAGCCACTAATGAATCTGAAAAAACCTTTTATGTAGAGAATGGTTCGTATCGTACGGCTACCCCTGTATATGTTAGCTAAATTATCTCGTTTTGATTTGATATTAAGAAATGAGATGTTTTTATAGAAGCCGGAAAAATTAGGTTATTTTTCTAACATAGATTATATGAAAATAGGACATTTTGGAATCCTCTTCTGATTTAATGAGTAGTTAATAAAATGCGTAAAAATAATATCAAATTTTGATTTTGAGTCGCGCCTCTCTTTCTAAACCCAAGAATTGAAAAAAACGGCAGATATCTATGATATGCGATACATGATAACTAACCGTACGAATCCTGATGTTGGCTTATTTCATCTCTACCACTTGCTTGGATCAGCAGTTTTAATTGCGCTGGAGTCAAGCTTTTCTTGTCACGATTCGTCGATGTTTCTTCGGTTGACGCCATACGTTAGTTGATTTGATAGAATTCAGTAATGTTAGGTAAAGAATGAAAAAAGACTGTTTCGCTTACGTTTTATCAATAACAACTGTACAATTAATGTGCTCGTTCTCCTTGTCGACGGCTATTAAAAGAAGAAAATTGGAATGAATAACCATCAATTACTCAAGCTATTACTTGAAAACATTGCATTAAAAAGCACAAATAAACACCCGATGGACGAGAAAAGAAAAAATATTTTCAAGGTTTGTTCGTTGAATAATGATGACGTTAATTGTGCAGAATTCTGTCAAGATGATCCACACACGAACACGAAGCATCACTTATCCAGTACGTAACAGTATGCCTCGAATGTGTGCAGAAAAAACACTTCTATAAAACAATATCAAAATCACGTCATTAAGCTCTACATAGCTTCTCTTAATAAAATCGAGGGTGTGGGTGTGGGGTGTGGGTGTGGGTGTGGGTGGGTGTGGGTGTGAGTGTGGGTGTCGGTGTGGGTGTTGGAAGAGTAACACCCACACCCACACCCGACACCCACAGCCACAGCCACAGCCACACCACACCCACACCACATCCACACCACACCCACACCCACACCCCTGAATAATATAATCATTATCTGATAATATTATTATTGAACTTATTACAGAATTCAATGAACGTACTAAACGAATTCTCAATGATTAACATATTAAGTGTTACTTTTATTGTGTTCATTACAATTATTAATTGCACATATTCGTTTTTTTCGATCATTGAATCAATAAAATGGTTTTAGAAAATTTAACATTAACACTAAAATTATATTCTCAAATACTTCCATATAGAGGTTTTCGTATTTTAATTAATGTTTATTATTAATCTCAAGTTAATAAATGAGACTTTATTATGAATGAGAATTATTCTAGAAAAAAAAATCAATAAGTATAGTTATATGGAAGGATTAACTGGTATTATGAATTGATGATACATTCTAACGATTTACTTAAATTATTCTTCGTTAATCTTTAAAGGAAAAAAAACAAATTTCCATTGAAATTTAATATTAATGATATTGTAGTCAATTAATATTGCACAAGTTGAAGACGTATTTCGCTTGTTGAATAAGCTATTCTTTTTTTCATCTATGTTTTAAAACTATTCTTTGTTGTTTTATTTTGAAAATTATCAATATTTTCACATACAATTTAAATTTATTTTGAAAACGATAAATAGTAAAACACCAATGAAACAAAATGTCTTTGTCGCCCATTTCGAAAGAATGACGATTAATGCAAAATGAAATATAAAAATAAATTCTGATAAATATTAATTATTATATATATATATATATTTGACTTTTTTAGGCTTTCATTGACATTATCATATTTTAATGTTCATTTTAAAGAATTAAACAATTATTTATTTTATATTGCTGTTCGAGAATATTATATGCAACTATTAGAAAAGTAAAACCTTCAAATATAAATTGTATCAAAAACAACAATTCTATTTTATTTAAGGAATATTGAACAATGATTTCAATTTTAACAAGAATTTATCAATAAACGATGTGAATGTGGATGTGTTTATGTATAATATACTCTCTATTAGGTACATTCTCAATATAAAGAGTAAAAATCTCGATTTATAAAATGAAAACATATAAATAATAATTTATTTATCTCTTTTGTTTTTGTTTTTACAAGAATCGATCTCTGTTATAATAATCATATTGAAATTTTCTAAACATATATTAATAGAAAATAGGCTAAGTAAAATATGTCTAATGAATATTATTATTCTTTGTAAAAGAAAATAAATTTTGGACGAAAACCATCAATCTCATTTAGTTTTTTCATTTCTTTTTGGCTTATTGATTTTTATTTCATTTTATGTTTTATTATGTATTCAACCATTGATTTCAGTAGGAAAGAAGTTGGTTAAAGTATTTATAAACATACTTCAGCTGTTGAAATTTCAATGAAAAACTTTAAAATAGTCTAAACATGGTTTATGACATTATTCAATTCTTTTTCTCTTACTATTCTTCTTTATTTTACTGGGAAAAAGCATGCACATTGGTCTCTGAGACATTTAAACCATGTCATTAGAATCTAAGAGAAGAGCTATACAAATTCGATACAAAAACTTGCATTTATTGTAACCAATAATTTTAATAATATCGAAAAGAGTGTGGATATAGATTTTGATATTCTGTTTAACGACATCCATACTCTTTGAGTCGTT
>CAJNOP010004423.1:0-10519 GCA_905250075.1 Rotaria sp. Silwood1 | reverse complement strand
TTTTCAGGGATATATAAATTATATTTTTGTACATACAGCACAAGCACGAAAATACTTGAAAAATCAAAGTGTAAAAAAAAACTAAGCGTGTAGAGCGTACACACTACTTTTTTCAACAACGTGTAAAACAGTGTGTAAATATTTTTTTATTAGGGTATCGTACCCATTGTTTTGCTGGGTACACTCATTCATTAAAAATACTGAGCATATATATGAAAAAAGAGAAACAATGCTATTCATTCATTCAATCGTTGGTCACCCATTTACGCAATTAGACCATAGAAAAAAAAAACACATCATTGTTTTCATTGATGGTATCGGTCAAATAGAATGAGCTGATATATATAATTATTGACATTTATAAGCTATGAAAAATAGATATATTTACATATAAACATGGAACATTCATGTGTTCAATTAAACGATTTACCTGATGAAGTTCTTTTGATTATTTTCAAAAAATTAAATAATGTCAAAGTACTCTATTCCTTAATGGGTATCAATAAACGATTAGATAAAATTTTACATGATTCTATTTTTACTACTAATTTAACATTATTGAAATATTTATTATATGATTCTATTTATTCATTATCTAATTCAATGCTTGATCGATATTGTGTGGAAATCTTACCTAAAGTTAATAATAAAATCAAATGGCTTAATCTTGAATCATCATCTATGAAACGTATTCTTCTTTCTGCAAAGTATCCTAATTTATTTGGACTTGGTATATATAATATTGAAAAGGAAACTACGTTGCGTCTCTTTACAGGTAAGATATTTTTACTTGAAATTCCTTCAATTAATATATTAAAATAAATGAAAATTAAGATGATTTCAATACATCCATTTATACCAAAATGGATATTAAAGAAATTAATATACAGAAATGAAGAGAGAGAATTTTCGTTTGCATACGAAATATGATTTTGAAAAAAAATTTTAAGTTCTTAGTAAGAAAAATGACCAAAAGAATTGAACCTGTTATTTGATCAATATTGAAAATACTTAGTTATTTTTACAATAATTTATCTATTTATGTTCAGACCAAAATTCTTTAATTCATATATTTAAAAATCAGATTTTATCACTTGTAATTGGCACCAAAAATAAACAAGGTTTAACATATAATGTGAATACACTAATATTTACAAATATATTTACTATATTCAACAATTTAAAATATTTAAATTTTGATCCATCTTTGATTTGTTATCAAGGAATATCATTCGAAAACTCATTTCCAACTATCCTCTCTTCAACTTTGCTAGAATGGCATATCAAAGTAAGGACTATTGACGATTGTCTTTATTTACTTGATGGTCGTTTCAATCAACTTCGGTCTTTCTATGTTCATATATTAGTATCATCCATACATTCCATGTTAAAATTAAATAAAGTATGTTTTTATAAATTCCTAATTTTATTAAAACCAATTATAAAACCTTGTTTTAGGAAAAACTATCAAATTTAAAAAATTTTTCGTTGTCCTGCGGTTTAAAAATATATTTCTATGATAAAGTAGTTATACCACTTTTACATCGCATGTCGAATTTAGAACAACTCAATTTATATTTTAATTGTTCTCATGAAAAAACATTTGTTGATGGAAATGATTTGAAAACAAATATTTTATATCGTTTACCACAATTAAAGTCATTTGAGTTTAATATTCGTTCATCAATTGATTCTATTAATCAAATTGATTTACCATCAAATGAATATATTCAACATACATTCAGAGAATTTAAACATAAAAAAATTATTTCTTGTGTTGATTATTTTCCAGATTCAAACAGTGGTGAATGTTATGTCTGTTCATATCCATTTACGATGACGCGTTATGAACGTATTACAAATAATTTTTCAAGTGAATTTTGGGTGTGGGTGTGGGTGTGGCTATGGGTGAAAACACGACTCACACCCACACCCACCGACATCCACACCGACACTCACATCCACACCCACACCCTCAAATAAATGATTCGAATAAATTACAGTATTCAAAAAGTATTCATCTTAATCATAACATTCAATTGTAAATTTGACCCTGAACCGCACCGTATTTCTATCAATCATATTTATTGAAGAGACTTTTTGTCTCATGAGAAGAAACTTCAAATGAATTGGTGACCATTGCTTCAGCTAGAAACTATCGAAAGAAAAAATAAACTTGCTACAAGATTGAATGACAGAGACAAAGAATTAGTATGATAAGGCATCAAACCTGCGAGTTCAATGAACAACCAAAACATTGATAGAATGATTAGTGACGCAAGCAGAGATTTTAACCGAGCTGTTGTTGAAATTTAACCATCAGTGAAATTCACGAAGGTTCTATGACTTCTAGCAACCCAAGTATCATTTATATTTGTACATTATTATTCTGAGACCAGTGAGACGAAGTGCGTATGCTCATAAAAAGAAGAAAATAATTATATTCTCTGATAGAGATTGAAATTCTCAACCATCATGCACTTTTTTAGACGAGAAAAGAAATACATAGTGAAACGTAACCTCTTTTCATCACTTGTCAAATAGCTTGTCTACGTAATGCTAGAACTATTCTTCAGCACATAACTACGAACAGAGTTAACAAATATATAGGATGATAGACAATTTCAAGTTACATAAAAATCTGTCATTACTTTTTGAAAACAAATTTCCCGTAGGAATAATAAATTTTTTAAAAAATAAAGAGTTGTTTTGAAGAATAAGAGTAAGTTATTCTGCTGCGAAGAGGCATTAAAAACAAGCGCAGAAAAGAACCCAATGTAGAAATCGAAGCAGCAACGTGAAATTAAAAGTAAATAGAACATGAGTAATGTCTTTGACATATATATTCGAGATCTTTCGTCAAATGTAATTGAAAGGGAAAAAACACAGCATTTCGTTTCATTCCAGTTCCGTTAAACAAATAAGCAAATAAAGAGCTGCGGCTGTGACTGCTCTTGACAATGTGCCTTTTCTCACATACTCCAGAAAAAAAGGAACTCATATTGAAGACTACTTTTTGACGACCATCCTGGCGATGATTGCATCACCCATTCGGCAAAGTTTCTTAAATGTCAGTTTATCAAGCTGGATGTGAATGTGCTTGCACGAGTCATTAAAAAAAACTGAAGATCATATAATCAGAGACGAGTAAGTTTAATCGTTGTGGCAGAATTCGTTGTGTTATCAATTCTCTCATACATGGCTGCCTCTCATTTGCGATCATAAAGAGCACAAATTTGATATAAATCAAATTTTTTGAAATTACGTTTGATTTAAATTTGGTTCTTTTATTAATTTTTTTTATAAAAGGATTAAAATTTATATTTAACTTTTGAAAATTTGATTACTGCGAACAAATATTGAAAGTAAGTTGTTTTAAAAGATTTTTTATAAAAGTTAATTTATTTTAGAGTATACCGCAATTTGTGGAGATCGTTACTTTTTTAACAATAAATAACTTTTTAATATTCAGATAGATATAGATACTGCAATTTGTAGAGAGCGCAAGTTTCTGATAGCAGAAAATCTTTGATATTTACTGCAATTCGTAGAGGATGTAAGTTTTGGATTGAAGAATCTTTTGAAACTTAGCAGTACTCCTGTTATTTCAAGAGAACGCTAGATTTTAGTTGAACTAAAGTCTTTCTTTGAATCTGGATCGAAAGAATTAAAATGGAAGTGAAAAATAAAATGTACTAGTCGGGTTTTTCTTTTGTTATTGCTAAGCTAATACTGATAATGCACTAGCAAGGGTCAGGGATTAGGAGTAAACTAAGCTTGACTTCATTTAAGTCCACGCGGATTTTTAAGAAGACTGTATCATCACTTGCTGTGATAATTTAATATTTTTTAAGATTGTGATGTGAACGAATTAAATGGTGTTCTTCAAGAGAAGACGCTCATTAACATCTATATGTGTGAACGGTCTTGCTCGAAACATCTTTTTCTCTTTCTCCTAGAGAAGGATCTTGCAACAATAAAAGGTTCGCTTGCTTGCTTGCATGTCTGCACTTTAGTGATTGGTCCAAAAGCAAGGTGAAGATAAAAGGAATTATTTTCCATAAAACTTAACCAAAGGGTAATCGTGGGTGGGAGTTCGAATCCCAGCTCAGTTTCAATGGATTAATTAGCTAATTATTAATTATTAATTAATTGATAATAACGATTAACATTTTTTAAAAACTTGGCGGAAGTGAATTTGGGATGAGGAATCCAAATCTCAGGACAATTTTAATTAATTAATAATTTATTGATTTTTAATTGATTGTTATGTATTAATTTTTTCCAAAGATTGACCGAAGGTAATCGAGGGTGCAGAATACGAATTAGAGGTCGGTATTCATTATGAACGTATTATTACTAAACTATAAGCTGATGGCATTCATAGTAACACTCGTATCTGACGAACTCTATGAAATGCAGTATTGCAGTCAATTAAGAATAAAAAAAGCACTACTATATTTTAGCGCACTCTACAAATTGCAAATCGTTGAATAAAAATAATGAAATTCAATCTTTAGCAAACTCTCTAAACTTCAACAAATTTTAAAATATAATGAAAACTTTAATTTGTTTTAAAATTAATATCAATAAACTTTTCTAAATTTAAAAACTGAAAATTTTAGACCTCATTTTATGTTAAATTTCAGTAAATTAAATTTAACATATTTTCAATTTAGATTTTATGTCCGCAAATGAGAGGACACGCCCATACATCCACATAGACATGGTCATGTTCTCTTTCGGTGTGTAAGATGTGGCTAAGAATACAGCAACACGATATCAACATCTCCCATCTAAATTACACTCGTTCACTAAGAAAATTTTGGATCATCTTTAAGACATCCACAGTATCAGGTTTTTCGGATTCTCTCGTTTTTTTTTCTTTTGTTTCTTTAAAATTAGTTTAATTAGAGTCATGAATTGATACAGAAAATCCATAAATTCAAATAGAGCATGAAATACTGCCTTTTATAATGTTTTTTGTAAAAGACAATTCGTGTGCCTGAGTATTTAGTAGAGACTATAATAATGAGTATCTATAAAGTAACTTGAAAGAATGCTGCGCTGTCACAGGTAAGAAGGAAGCCTAATACTTATCTAGAAATTTTTACGTTTTCCAACAATACTGTATAGATATAGAAATTTAGTTGATAAGTACAGGTACGCCTTTCAACTCTAATAGAATGTTACTAGAACAAACTCTTTTGTTCGAAATAAAAGTGTTTATATGAGTCATAATGAGCAATTACTTACATTTATTATGAGTTTAGAGTAATACCTAATGCAAAAATTCTACAGGATGTATTGATAGCAGCGATTGAATCAAAATGAGTTCTAATGATTCGAGTTTGGTTCGGCTCATACTTGTTTTCTTCAAATCAATTCGAAATGTGTTGGACTCAAGTATATTTCACAAATTTTTGGATATTAGAGTATGGGTGTGAATGAAGATAAGCTACAACTACGTTCACTCACATTTACGCTCATATTCAGATTTATTGTTGGTGATTTTATATTACGTGGCCAGTTCTAACACTGTCTTTGGTATGATGTAGCAAATTTTCATTAATCTTATATGAACTTAGAAATTATTCTGTAATACATTCTGAAAGATATCAGAATGAGTTTCTGAGTATATTGCATTTTCTGAGGTTCTTTTTAAAACTTAAAGTTCTCGATATTCATAGTATATATTGTAATCTTTGTTAATTCTAGCTACGAAAATTATTCACTTTTACTCACATTATCTTTCGTATGGGTGACTTAGAGACTTGTGCGACTTCGTGTATTTTTAAGAATAAAAAAAATGCAAAAGTATGAGATAAATCATTTTATACGCTCGAACAAAAGTCTTCTTTCTCTTTCTCTTGGTCGTGTTGTCATACTTTGCATCAAATTTATTATTGACTAAAGATATCACATGAGAATTTTATTAGTATGATCTGGATACCAAAATGAAATAAAACTTGCATGTCATATCTATACTCAAAAACAGATTTAATAAAGACTTCATCACCATAAAAAGATAATGAGGAGCGATATTTAGTACTTGAAATGCGTGTCCTAGAATGAAATCTCTCTATGATTATTTTCCTGCGTTTAATTTCTGAAAGAGACTCAGAAAACCTATTTGAAAATGAAATAGTCAACTTAAAACTTGCAGTTAGTGTACGTTTATTGTTTATTTATCTATTCGAAACTTGACGAACTAGAACATAATAATCACTGCATTCGAATTCTCGACAAATTTTCATAGAAGATTATAATTGAGACATTATCTTCCAACAAGCCTCGAGATATCCATCTTTGTGTATCTACTAAAAATATAGGATGACATCCTCTACCGAACAACAAATTAGAAATTGAATTAAAGTCTTAGCAAACTTAGAAGAAATAACTATATCATTGAACAGTGCTTATCTTTTTACTATGCTCAGTTTAATTTATCGACTTTATTATAACCTAATGAACTTCAAAAATTTTAAATGATCTGTTATACATAGCTTCAATGCTAGCTATCGTATAGGCTCAAGTTTTGAAAACCAATTTTATCGCTGGACTGCCTACCTTTGTAGAAACCAGGAAAGGTCGCTAAGAACTCTGACGCCGTCAGGCTGAGATAAAATTTTTGTTTCATAAATGAAATGCTCTTTGGATAGTTGCATGTTTTATTTGCTATCTATAATCATCTCGCTTTGATACAGACCCTATCAAAGTTCATCAAAAGCATCTATTATTTTCACCAAAAAGGAAAGTTATCCAAAAAGCTGCCAATATTAGCATATTTGATGTTAAATTGAGTGCTTCGTAATTACTATCTACTGTGCGAGAGATATTACTATTGATTATGAAAAGTTAGTTAGTTAATGCTTTCTCAATCCAACATAAAAACAATTGAATACTATAGAAATGACTAAATTTCCTTTGTCTTCCTTTTATGTTTCTTCGTTAATTTAATCTCATTTAAAAACAGAATAGATATACAAGAATATGAAGAACAAGAGAACTTTCGTTGCTGCTTCCAATCTAAAAGTTGGAGAAAATCAAGCAGATCACGACTGCTCATTGATGTTTTCAGATATAGCGTTTCGTAGTGAAGCTGAGGCATTTGAGACATGAACTTATTATCAATCTTTCTGGTTTTTTTAAAGTTCAGAAGTATCTAGAAAACAATGTGTAGATTAAAATGTTGCAAGCATATTTTGCTTTTATAACAAATATAAAGTATGGAAAATGTAATCAAGACCAGAGATGAGCGAGTCAGCAAAAAAGTCGCACCGTCACCGCCCCGTCCCGCACCGCCGATAAAGTTCCGCACCGACACCGCCCCGCCTGTTTAGCATTGAAACCGCCACCGCCCCGCCCCGCCCCGTCAAAAATATGTTTTAAAAAACTATTTATTGACAAATTTTTCATTAAATTCTCATAATGGCTATTTCATTTCATGAGATGAAGAGGCATATTTTAAATGCATAAACATCGTTCCGAAATAGAAAAAAATAAATATATGAAAATGAAAGGCAATTATAATACAGTCACTCGTTTTGTGGAACTCACGTATATTTTCGAATAAAATAGTGGTTGTAAGTTTTAAGTTCGAGGTTTGGCGGCTCTCTCCCTTCCCCCATTCCATTACAGACACTCCACTCAGGGTTGCCAGATCTTCCGATACGGCAGGAAAAATTGCGATTTTTTGAAAGTTTCTCCAACGACTTTCCGACGTTCCGATTTTTCCGATTTTAACATATTTTTCCGATTACCTTCAGATTTCCTAATTTTCCTCCGGTTTTCGAAGTCTTATTTGGGAATTCAAGTTCTTAGGACATTCTAGAATAGTTTAACCATGACACGACACCACACATATATAGCGATCTATTTCACCATAGTTATCGGGTAGTGAAGCGTCATGAACTCAACAAACCACACTGCAGTGATTTGAAAGCATATCCTCCAATAAAACTATGTTGTTTTACAGACAATTAAGATCCAGCTTTCTATCACGATGAACTAACTTTCTCTGTTCGTTTACTATAGTGTTAATTAAGAATATTTTCGTTTCTGAGCTTTTTTTGTTTCATCACAGATATCATAAAACTAATCATAAACGTATGGGTACTAATTTAGTTGTTGCAGAATTGAAAATCGGAATGAGTTCTGTTTATACTTGTGGACATTTTTATGAATATCTGTTACCTCAACCTGATATTTTGAAGAGTATTCGAGCTAATAAAAAAGTATGAACAAAAACGAACATTATACAGAATAAGTCTTAGTTTTCTTTTGCATAAGTTTTGTGAAATGCATGTGTGTGTATGAATTTACAATACTGATTCTATTGTTTCGTCAAGTTGGTTATAGCATTTTTGATAAAAATAATGTGATCCTGTTCAAATTACTTATGTAGATGTCTTAATCATGAGTAAATTGTGTAATCGATATTTTCTTTCATTCTTTATGAAATATCATTTCCGATATTGCTTCGAAAAGATGAACAGAAGCAAGATAAAGGATATTGAAGCTATCGAAAATATATAGACTAGTTATTTAAGCATGGAAGAATACTTTCTGATTTTCTTCCGATTTCGAGAACAAAAATTCCGACTTTCCCAATTTTTAGAAAAATTTTTCTGATTTTTTAATTTTCGATCTGGTAACCCTGACCCCCACCATTACAGACCTCAGCAGCGCATAAAAGGCTCTAGTTTTTATATAATATATCAATGATTTCATACGTATTCGGAAAAAAGGTATTTTACAATTTAAAAATTAGGCATCAGGACAAAAAATTAAAAAAATATATGTGAGTTCCACATTTTAGCTCCTCTGGAGCTGCGCTAACAAGTCTTTTTTTACTGATTAGTTTTGTGAAAAGATTTTAAAATTTTAAAAAGATGTCTCTAAAGGTCTGAGTATATTTAAAAAATCAAGGTTATACAAAGGCGGGGAAACCGCGAAATTTCGTCATGCACCGTCACCGCCCCGCCCCGTCAAGTTTTAGCACCGCCCCGCGGCGGGGCGGGGCGGGACGGGGCGGTTTTACACCGCGGCTCGCTCATCTCTGATCAAGACCAAGAAAATAACCATAAGTTTTCATGATGTTAATGCATTTCAAATTATCTTTTGTTTCAAATGATAGCTTTAAAAGATAGATTCTATTCGTCATGTACTTTTTAAGATAATAATATATACGTTGGCCAAGAATATCAAGCGCACTCGATTGCATTGACTTCAGCGGGACAAATACACTTATCGACTCCCCCTTATCTAACGACCTAAATCGATCAATTAGCCTCTAGAAAGTCTATTAAAACTGTTTCCAATGGTCTACAAGTGCCCCAGATCAGTAATTTAAGAGATTACGTTATCTGAAAAAAGTTGAAAATAGATGGCACTACGATCATGTCAGGGTGAAAGAAAATATCAAAACAATATCAGAAGTAGAAAATAAGTCAACGAATGAAAGGAAAGAGAAAAAGAAGATATATATATATATATATATGATATATGTCTCGTGTCATCTGTACGATAAGAAAATAGAGGAAGAAAGAGAAATCAAACATATATAAATAATACTATATTTTATTTCTGTACATTTCTCTCTCTTCTATTTGTAAACAATGAACGTTCACCCTAAGCTCGTTAATGTCAATATGTTCACATGGGGTCTGCTACTTCAGAATGCCGAAGAGGCCCAGAAATTTGCTGAAGAACTTGGTCTAGTTCCTAATCAATCGACGCCTCCTCCTATTCACTGTGGTAAAGCTATGCGGGTCACTAAGCGGCCTGGTCAAGCTAAACTCGGTTGGGTTTGGTCTTGTGCCGAGAGATCGCACAAAACTAAACCGATAGGCCACAGAAAGAAAGGGTGTAATAAGAGTGTTAATCCAGCCAAAAACACTTGGTTTGAAAACCATAAACTGCCAATCCACTACTGTTTGGCTATTATGTTTGCATTTGTTTGGAAGATACCTGTCAATCAACTTTTAATCCATCTTCAGAACTGGGAGGCTGACCGCACAATTAGCAGTACCACAGTATCCGATCATTATTCCTTTTGCCGTGAAATCTGTGAAGTAGTGGCCTCTCACGTGGAAGGACAGCTTGGGGATCCTGGTCTTACGATCGAATGTGACGAGACCTTTCTCACTCGTCGCAAATACAATAGAGACCGCTACACTGATTCACACAGCATTGTATTATTTGGTATTTATTGTCGGGAAACAAAAGAAGGGCTGTACTTTCGAACCCATGGCAAATCTAAACGTGATCTGTGGCCACTTCTCTCGAAGTATGTTCATCCTGAAATTAAACGCATATGCACTGATCAAGCCAAACAATATAAGAAAGTTAAGACGCTCTTCTCAAATTCTACTCAACACACCACCGTCAACCATTCGAAAGGAGAGTTTGTCGACAGAAACGACAAGGAGAATCACATCAACAGCATCGAGAACAATAACAAACACTTGAAGAGTTTCTTTAAATCCCGACGATCTGATAAACTTATCTATCAATA
>CAJNOP010004422.1:0-10520 GCA_905250075.1 Rotaria sp. Silwood1 | reverse complement strand
GATAAGTAAAAAATTTAAGTGATCCTGATTTTTGGGACACCCTGTACTTATGGTATAAGTGACATTTTGTAAATGTCGGAAATAACGAAAAAAAAATACTTGCTCACACATAATACACAAATTTTGGCTGTCTGTGATTGTTTTCGATGATGTTCTTTAGAAATCATTCGTGCTAATTAACGATGATATATCTGCTTTTTGCATGAATCCTTTCTTAGAAACATTTCGTTTATGTATTTCTTTGTATACTATAAAATTCGAAGCTTGGACGACTCTCATACATTGAAACTGCTTTGAAACTTTTTATGCTTTTTTCTGAGAAAACGTGAACCTTCTCTGTATGATGTCCACAAAATAATTCACTAACATTTTCGTACAAGATAAATTTTGTTTATCAATCGTCGATATTTGTTATTTTCTACTAATTTCTTAGGCAATATTATTGTAGGAAAGAAAAAATATACACAATATACACCATTCTGTTCAGTGACGATGCTGAAATAACACAAAGAAACGGTCGATTAATCTTAACTAGAGGTGTAAGCCGTGCGGCTGAGCCGCCGCCGCCGCCGATTAACAGGAAAAATTTTAAGCCGCCGCCGCCGTGACAGTCGAAATTTTAAAAATTTATAAGCCGCCGCCGCTGAGACACTTTAGTTTCAGCCGCCGCACCGCCGAGGGCATTCAGAATTTTCAAATTTTTGAGCCGCCGCCGCCGACACCGTTCATAAACATCGACAACTTTTTAATCATTTTTTCCTTAATTTTGTATGGGTTAAAAGTTTCAAGTAATCATTTCACTTGTTAATGTCTATAACATTATATATAATTAAAGACCAGTATTATAAGTTTCGATTAACAAAAACAAAATGAAGCAACAGACTTGTGTGTGCTACGTCGTTCTACTTATTAACAAACTAGGTGACGGTTTTTCATCTACTATTTATCCTGGTGGTTATATTTATTTTTCATTTATTTGTATTCTCAGTGGTTGTATTATTTTTTCACTTATTAATAATCCTAGTGATTCCGTTTTATTCAGTAGCAAATCAAGTTATATTTCCTACTCAAAGTTTGATGGTTTTACTATGTATTGATGATTTTGGTAATTTTTATTTATCATTATTTTTGGTGTTGCTTTTTCAATTTTCAGAAATTTGTAGGTGCTGTTTATTGATAAATAAATAATTCTGTTTGTTTTGTTCATTTTTAGGTTCATCTTGCAGTTGAAATGACAAATAGATATTGTATAAACAAAAACTTTTTTATCGAGATGAACCTACCTAATCTACCAAAACCAGCGTTCGTCTGGAATCATTTCAGTTATTTGTACAAAAAAACTGAATTAGTTAGCCGATAATTAACATGTTTATTGCAAAATTTGGTTTCACAAATTGAAAAACGATCAAGTTGATATTACTTTTTTCAATTAAAAATCTTATTGGTATTTATAGCAATATAAGTGGTACAGGAAATGTGAAAAATCATTTAACGGTCTACGAAAACGTTTTTGGACAAAGTATTTGTTCATTTTTTTCTCTTATAAAAGTATTCTAGTCGAGTGAAAAAAGAGTGATTAGGACCAGAATGATGTGGTCTTTCCAGATATAGGCTCGTAAATTGTGTACCTATTGTTGCTCCAGAATAAGTAAGGTGATCTTTGAAAGGTCTACAAACACAGTTTGGACACATCAATTATTCAAAAGTTTCTCGACAATATTTTGTTCATATTTTATTGGCTTAAGTGTTCTAGGTGAATGAAAAACTTTAGATTAGGACTAGAATTCCGTGCTCTATCCGAATATAGTCTGAGGGGTTGTGTATCTGTTCTTGTCATAGAATAGTGAGGAGGTCTTTGAATGTTCTGAAAAAGTTATGTCAGTGGCAAATAAAAAAGCTTTTGTGACCTTCGTATGTTTCTTTAGAAAAGCGCTAAAAATGGTTCAACTTGCAAATGTTGTAGGACGAATAATTCTTTATAAAATGTTATGGCGAACTAAAATGTACCCTTTACGCATATAAAAATATGACTGTTTTTGCAAGAACTACATCTGTCAGAATTGAATTCTGATGAAAAAACTGATTTTTCGAAAATGCAACTGAACAGCAATGTAAGTATTTTGTCAGAAAAAAATTAACTCAAATGTCATATTTTGTAGAACAAACTTTGTTCTAGCTGCCATGTGAACAAAAGATTCAGCATTTAGTTTTGAATATCAGTAGCAAGCATATGAAGATGTGCGAAGAAATTTTCCGTCCAAACTATTTTTTTAGACCTTTGAAAGGTCTCCTCACTGCTCTCGAGCGAGAATAGGTACACCAATTCAACCCATATTTGGAAAGAGCACAAAATTCTGGTCCTTAGCACTAGTTGTTCACTCGACTAAAATACTTTTAGAAGAGTCAAAAATGAGCAAATAAGTTGCCCAAAAACTTTCCCATAGACTGCTATAGTAGTTTTTCTAAACCTCCAGCCGCCGCCGCCGAACGACGAAGGACTTTAAGCCGCCGCCGCCGTCGGCGGTAGGAAAAAAATAACTTTCGAGCCGCCGCCGCCGTGCAGCCCCAGTAATTCAAATCTGCGCCGCCGAGCTTTTGAAAAAAAATTTTTTTTAATGGCGCCGCCGCCGGTCAGCTCATCGGCTTACACCTCTAATCTTAACTGTGATTGACGCATATAAATATACATCTAGAGAACGTTGTTTTTAAATGAAGTGAATGATGCATGACTTGAGTAATATTATCTTTATCGGTTCGTAAACATAATTGCGAGATCATAATGCACATGAAACAAGCTTTTTCACGCTTCCAAATGATTATTGGCCTCTATAGGAAATGGTATGATCCATTACATAGATATAATTCGTAATCTACTCTAATGAAACGATACGCATAT
Organism: Rotaria sp. Silwood1; assembly: GCA_905250075.1. Lineage (NCBI taxonomy): Eukaryota > Metazoa > Rotifera > Eurotatoria > Philodinida > Philodinidae > Rotaria > Rotaria sp. Silwood1. Next base: position 7,624 of record CAJNOP010004422.1, on the reverse strand, counting down.
TGAGATTCCATTCACATTTCAATACATTCACAAGACTAGCATGTTGAAAAATAAAAGAACAAGAAAACTTTCATACAAGTGTTGAAAATCAGTTGTTCTATTGAGTTCTGAATTTCATTTCTCTTTCAAACGATTTCGACACACAAAAAAGCATTTAGTCATGATTTCAATTGAATTCAACAACGTATACAGAGGATCAATGTAAGTCATACGATAATACGAAAAAAATGGTTATTTTCCAGAATGCAGATTCGTTTTAGCTGAAAAACAAGCTATATGAGACAATTTGAGCTATTGTAAAATGAATACTTCACAAACAGATTCTTCAGATAGTATAGTTGGTGATGTCAACAGAATTAAGTTCTTCAGTAAGTAGAAAATCTTCTGAACAACGTCAAATCTTTAAAAATATAGGACGAAACAAGGCTATCTAGAATATATCATATCGGAAATTACTTAGTATACTGTCTTCTCTTTAGAGCGATGCAATTTGTTATGTATATTTTTTATATAATGCAAATTTTAAGTTGAATAATGAATAGATTAAGTCAACTTATTTAGACCAGAAAAAACTTCTCTCAAAGCATCGTTTGTTCAAGGAATTATTAATATATTCTATAATAATATGCTCAAAATTAATAAAAACGTTTATTATTTTGAAATACCTATGTCATGATGTGCGAAGTGTTGAATACTTCTCATTGACAAAGTCAGAATTTTCTTTAAAAAAAAATCTTGTAAAGGTAGTGTGACTAAAAAACGTTTCTAATTGATTGTAAACGATGTGGAATTTGTATTTATTTTGATTTCTCCTAAGTTTAATACGCCTAAAGAGACACGAACATCAGAACTTAATGGAATTTTTAAGTAAACTCTCCCAGAATAGAGGCCCACTCTCTGGGTTAGAAATCTCCGTTGAAAACCGAGATTCACTTTATAAAAAATGAACTAAAACCGATGATAAATGAAAAAATGAACATTTCTCAACCACACCCACAGTCCAAACCGACACCCCACCCACACCCTTATCTTCGGATTACTTTGATTTGTAGAATACAATTCAGTCTGTATGCTTTATGACCAGTTCGTGCAATCAGTCGATGGATATAGATAGCTTGTATTTTTATAGAAGCAACTTGCAATTTATGGTCGATTCTGTCGTCAATAATTGATTACAAAATCATTATTCTTCTATTTCGACACACATTCATAATTATTGAAAACCATCGACACAATTATCCGTTTCATTATTCTACATTTTCTTTTCGTCATGATTGAATTTTTTCTCTCTCTATGAATGCTATTCCTTTATTGCTGAGTTGTTATTAACTGCTATGGAACCAAAAGCTGCATATCGATGAATTAGCATGGAACATGTTCTTATACAGATGAGCCAGGTAGTGTAATGACATAGAATCAGTAAACTCAATAATTCATGTTTTTTAATGTCACCTCCTGAAGACAAACGATCTGAGAAACATGATTTAACATTCGTTCTAAATGTCATGGTTACTTGTAGCACAGCAAAACACAACATAATACAAAGTTTTGTCGCGAAAAAAAAAGATCATCTACGACAAAATTAAATTAGTCGGTCAAAGTCAAAAATCATGAATAAGTTTTTGCACAACTCATCCTTCACACACCTGACTGGACATTTCGTCGCTTTGATACAATTATTAAGGTGAAATATTTTCTCTCAATGTCCAAAATGTGTCTAAAATAATATTGTCTGTCTGTGCAACGCAATAACAGACACGAGCAATAATATTTTGCTTTTTTCATCCCTGCAGCAATTTTTATGCATCAGTGCATAGTAGTCCCACTAGCTCTTTCTTTTACCTTTCAATTACTTGAATAATTTCATCGTTGACTTTTTCCCACCAAAGGTAACTTTTTAATGGTCGGATTCGTATCGATTGTCATCTTCAATTATGATTGGCAACTCATATTTTGTTGTACATAATTTCATGAAAGTATAGATAGGTGAAAAATCAAAACGAGTCTGCAGAAAGAAACAAACTACGTTCGTTAAGTAAACAAGACAGGAGAGATATTATTCTGCTTCATGAATATTCTGAACTAAACGAATACATAGTTCTATTTTGTTTTTTTAAAGACGAAATACGATATACTGTAATTAATATCGTCAAATTTAGTGGAAAAGTAATTCATCGATTGGAAACATGAGTGAAAATCTGGAATCATTCAGTCTTCTCTGGCTCGATAGATCAGTGAATGTATCGCAAGAAAACATTGCAGCACAACCAAAACTTCGTGCAATTATCAATCATCTGAAAACATTTGAAAATGCTGAAGAATGCGAGAAATATATTCGAGAATGTCCTGAAACAGATCGCATTGTACTGATTGTCAGCGGTGGTTTGGGACAACAGATTGTACCTCGAATCGACCAACTTCCGCAGCTCAATTCTATCTATGTGTATTGTTTGAATGAGAAGAACAATCGGGAATGGTCCAAGCATCATCCAAAGGTAAATAGAGATTAATGAGGGTAATCTGCGATCTTTCAAGAATCATTGATTTTAGGTGAAACACGTCCTGACTAGTCTTCTCAAGCTCATCCATCAAATTGAATCAGATCAAATCAGGAAGGATAGTATGATGGAATCTAGTCCGATCAATGTTTCGGAAGTCAATAGCCAAACAGATCGGTCTTCGATCGGTCTCACGAGTCGATATGTCTATTCTCGATTACTTATTGAGGAGCTTATTCGAATGAAACCCAAATCAGAAGACAAGGAAAAGTTTATTTCCTTATGTGAAAAACAATATCAGGGCAACAAGAAACAGCTCGAATATTTGCAGGAATTCAAAGATCGATATATACCAGATGAAGCCATTCGGTGGTATACAAAAAAGTCTTTCGTCTATCGTATACTGAACAAAGCCTTACGTGTGCAGAATATACAATTGCTTTATTTATTTCGATTTTTTATTCGTGACATTTGCGATCAAATCGAAAAGTATCAATGTTCAACAGCTGTTACAGTCTATCGAGTTCAGTCAATATCGTATGATGAACTTCAAGGGCTAAAACGTTCGATCGGAAAATTGATTTCGATGACTTCGTTTGTTTCTACCAGTATGGATAAGAATAGAGCTCTGAAATTTCGCGAAAATAATTGTGATCTTCAACAAGTCTGCTTCGAGATCTATGCCGATCCTAAAATCGAAGGCATCAAACCGTTTGCAGATATTGCATCTGTCAGTGAATATAAAAAAGAACAAGAAATACTGTTCATGCTTGGATCAGTCTTTGAAATCCATGATGTTCGTGAAGAGAAATGTCAAGATCAAAAGCCCATATGGATAGTTCAAATGGCACTATGCAGTGACAACAATCATAGTGTGAAAACTAGCTTTCAGAAAATGAAAAACGAGATATTTGGCGATAGCCACGAACAAAACAAATTCTCTTTTGGAATTCTCTTGGAAAGAATGAGTAAATTAGATGGTGCCGAGATGTATTATCAAAGTCTTCTTGATGAATTAGGTGCTAATCATCCGGATATTGCTAAATGTTATTTCAAACTTGGTAATCTTGCATGTAAGCAAGGCAATTATGAATCGAGTCTAAAGATGCACCAAAAATCGCTCGAGTATAAACAAAAAATGCTTCCACTGAATCATCCAGCAATTGCCTTAAGCTACAACTGTATCGGCAATAGCCATGCAATGAACAAGGACAGTGAAAAAGCGCTTCAGTCATACAATAAAGCGTTGACAATATGGAAACAAACTTCTGGTGAAGAACATTTGAATGTTGCGATGTGTCTGAATAACATCAGTAATGTTTTGCAGCAAAGTGGAAAATATGGAGAAGCTCTTAAGTTTCAGCTTGAGGCATTGAGAATTCGTCAGAAATGTCTTCCAGCCAATCATGAAGACTTAGCCACATCGTACAATAATTTGGGTCTTATCTATCGAGACATAGGTCATCTAGATGAAGCGTTAAGCCATTTCGAAAAGTCGATCAATATGAAAGTAAAGTTACTTCTTGATTATCATCCGTCGATTGCCAGAACGTACGAGAATATGGCTGCTACTTACCAAACGAAAGGTTCTATAAGCGAGGCAATTACTTATTACAAAAAAGCAGCGAATGTATACCGTTTTTCAACTGATTCAGATCATGAAAAGCGTGTTAACATTGAAAAGAACATTGCATCTCTTGTATCTCAGATGAAATCCGACGACGAAGCTTTACCCGACTCCGAAATGCGTTTCGAAGCTCGGCGTTCCAGATACCAAAGAAATTCATCTGTCTTAGAAAAGAAATAATCTGTTTTACCGTTTACTATGAAAGACTTCTCTCTAAAGGATATTTATATTGTACTCGAATCAGTTTTTTTTCCCCTAATAAATCGTCAAAAGTACATTTCGATCGATTACTGGTTTGAAATCAAAACGAACGTTAAAAGTAGTCATTGTAATATTTATTACAAAGAGCACTCTATTAACATGTATGATCACGTTGTAAAAAAGAAGTCTTTCTATTAATTGCTTGATTCTCTCTTTGATTTATTACCTGTAATCAATTGCTATTACAGCGGTGAAGCTTGAAAAAAAAAGAAGTAGTCAAAAATTTGCTTTCTTAAAAGGCTTTCTAAAAGATAATGGAACGTCATGTTGAAGACAGGAAAAAGAATGGTAGAAATTTGGACATGAGATTCTATCATCATGTTTGAACATCAGTATTTTTTGACTTTTCGTTTTCGAGATCATCACGACCGAAAGTGACAACTTTAAATGCATACGTCTAGTAAGTAACAGTTAAGAAAAAAAAAGAAAACTTGCAAAGAACTATATAAATGCAGTGCGAAATAAACTCAAATTTCAGCAATGAACTTTGAATTAATATACAAACAATAAACGATTTCACTCTCAATCGATTCTGTCCTATCGAAAGTTTTCATTAGCGCTCCCGTTCATAATAAGTAACTATTAGCGATAGTTTTTGTGTAATCGAATTTCTCCTTATTAGGAGCACTGTTCCTAATTCGAATGGTAAGCTAGAAAGGATTCTTAATAAGGATGGACTATGCAAAACACAAAAATTAAATATTTGTAATAAATATATAATTATAATATCTAAACTTGAATATTCTTTTGTATTTCGATCACAAAAATGTTTCTTGATGCATGCTTTATTAACTTCCACTTGTTTAAGACAAACAAAATTGTACAAAAAAAGAGATGCAGATGCAGTACAATGTTTTTACTTTTTTTTGTTAATACGAAATCTTGATTAAGTTTTCACAGTTTATTATTTATTATTAATGGCATAATTTTGAATTGATATCAGTAATAAAAACGAAAAGATTCGTTTGTTTTATATTGTTACAAGTTTGTGAAGCAGCCATCAAGAAGTATTTTTTGTTACTGAAGCACAAAAAAATCTAAGGTTAGATATTACAAACATACATTTATTAAAAATATTTAATTTTCTATATATTTTACGTAGTCTGTCTCTATTAGGAGTCCTTTGTAGCTTACCATTCGAATTACGAACAACGCTTCTAATAAGAAGAAATTCAATTACTTTCAACTTACCGCTAATTACTCAGTTATTTTTCTAACTATTTGAGTGATTTTTGCATCATTCAATTGAACAGATATTCCTCTACTCAATAATATAAAAAATGGTAATTTTCCATAAAATTATTTTTAAAAACAAGGAAATTTTTCGCGTCTTCAAAGAGCTACAAAAAATATATGACGTGTTCTGTGAAACACGATCTGAAAGGAGTGTTGAAGTGTTTAGGGGTAGAAATTTGGACCCCCCACAGACCGTGACAGACACTCATGTGACCCATCACAGACCGTAACAGACATCTTAATTAATTAATTAATTAATATTTATTTAATTGATTAATTAGTATTTAATTAACTAATTAACCGTCACAGACCGTGACAGACAAGGTTTGGACCCATCACAGACCGTGACAGACAGCCTTTAGACCCATCACAGACCGTGACAGGCAGGCTTTGGACCCATCACAGACCGTGACAGACAGGCTTTAGACCTATCACAGACTGTGACAGACAGGCTTTGGACCCATCACAGACCGTGACAGATAGGGTTTGGACCCATCACAGACCGTGACAGACAGGCTTTGGACCCATCACAGACTGTGACAGAGAAACTGTAGTTCTAAAACATCAGATAAACGGTTAGCTATAAATGTATTGCAAAGAAATGGAAGAAAACGATTTCCATTTAATTAGTAACAACAGATTCATCGTGTTTCACATTTTTAATCCCACAAGGGATTGCGCTAACAGCTTTTTATATACTATCAATTTTTTCATGATGTTTCTTCCTGACAATAACCGTTATCTGGTAATTGTACAAGAATCTATATACGTGCACGTATCAAAGTATATTTTCTACGATACAAAACTAATTATAACTTCTATTTCTTCCCAGACCTTCACTGTTGGATATAGTAGGAAGACTGAGCATGTTTTCAAGAGAAAGTCATTGATCATCAACTACCATTAGACAGTAGTTGGAAATGAATATCATTGTTCAATAATGAACATTTGATAGTGGCTATTGAATGTGCTAGAGATAAAAAAGATGATCTCCGCAGAAAGTTTTGTGCAAGATAAAGCAGATAATGAAGGTTTCTCCACGTTTTGTAACAATAACTACTATAGACAACTAACGTCGACAATCATTTTTTATGCAAATCAATCAATCAATCAAAACTCTTTACGCGACTGTATCTCTATATAATGAAAAAAGTCATGGCTTCTAACATTTACTTGTGAAGAAGTAATAGTTAATTCATTTTTTTGTAAAAACATTTTCTTTATTCTCTTCGAACCAGAAACGAAAAATTTTAATGATACATAAATTCTGGTCTATGTATAAAATCATTATGATGGTACATCGTTGAAGAATACGATTCATTTTGCACAAATGTTGTTTTTCTAAACAATTTCAAGTATATGATTATGGTTCATCAGAAAAAAAATCAACAGTATTACAATCAAACAACTCCATCGATATATTCTATTCGTCCTATGAAAAGATCAACAGCAATATTTTGGTCGCATGATGATTGACTTACTGATTCAGATGATGTTGCTTTTGTTTTTGATAATATTCAGAATGTAGTTTATGAAAAATACATTTTAGACTATTATCATCTTGATTCATGGGCGGCGGAGTGATTTCAATCTAGGATAGACTCAACTTTTTAGTCAAACTAAGTCTGCCCGTGTAAAAGAGATAGGATTGAAATACGATTAAAATCCATTATAATGATAAAACTTTAATGGGTTTTTAATTACTTTTTTAACAGTTTTAATCGAAAATAACCAAAAAAAAACAATCTTTCATTCATTTTTGTGTACTCAAAAAGTGAGTACACTATAGAATCGGTCAGTGTGTCCGGTCGTCCGGCCGTTTACACGATAACTTTCGAAAGGAGAGTCCGATCACGATGAAATTTTCTACACTGCTTCGTCTCATCAATATCTCGATCGAAGTCGAAGATGAGAATAATTCGTCGAGCCATTGCTGAGTTATCGGAAAAAGAGTTATTATTCCCTATGCTTTTCTATGCGAACATTGACCTATCCCGCTTTT
>CAJNOP010004420.1:0-10525 GCA_905250075.1 Rotaria sp. Silwood1 | reverse complement strand
ACAATGAGTTAGGTATTGAAAAGATATTGGAAATACAATCGATCAAGTGAATCATTTTTTATTTGGAAAAACTAAACAGAAAATAAAAATGCAATTTTCATACTCTTATATTATCGAACAATAGTTTGGTGACCGATCAATTCGTCGCGAGTCAATTCGTCGCGAGTCAATTCGTCGCGTTCAATTCGTCGCAATCTATTCGTCGCACATCAATTCGTCGCAATCTATTCGTCGCATCATTCTCTCATTACATATTTTTTTATGATAGTCAACGGGGAACGCCGATTATTCGAATTAGTTATGTTTAGTAATTTAAAAATACTAAGTAACATGTTTTTCGAGATATTATTCGATGACTGACATGTTGGAGACATATATGTAAAACTTGAAACTTGAATTCAATTGAGTTTTCAAGTTTCAACTTTCAAGTTTCAACTTTCAAGTTACTACGAAAGGACTAGCCGCAAAAGAACTAGCCGTGAAGGGACTGCTCGCGAAAGGAGTGGCCACAATACGACACACATCACATTGCTGCTGCTGTGGGTGCCGCGAAAGAACTGGTCACAAAAGGACTGACCGCGAAGGAACTGACCGCGAAAGGAGGTGCCACACTACGACACACATCACATCGCACCTGCTGTGGGTGCCGCGAAAGGATTGGCCACACTACAACACACGTCACATCGCACCTGCTGTGGGTGCCGCGAAAGAACTGGCCGCAAAAGGACTGACCGCGAAGGAACTGATCACGAAAGGAGTGGCCACACTACGACGCACATCACATCGCAGCTGCTGTGGGTGCTGCGAAAGGAGTGGCCACACTATGACACACATCACATCGCACTTGCTGTGGGTGCCGCGAAAAGACTGGTCGCAAAAGGGCTGACCGCGAAGGGACTGATCGCGAAAGAAGTGGCCACACTATGCGCACATCACATTGCAGCGGCTGTGGGTGCCGCGAAAGGACTGGCCGGAAAAGTCATCTGAAATTAGATTGAAAGTTGGGACTTGAAAGTTGAAAGTTGAAACTTGAAAACTCAATTGAACTCAAGTTTCAAGTTTGACACTACTGGTTGGAGACAGGTGGAATACATACGTCCTATTTAAAATTTCGTCGAAAAACGAACAAAAACATCGGTTTTTTTTCTGTAGTTTGATGCAATTACAAGATGTTGTTATTTTCTATTCTCTGAATACGTCATTTCATTTCTGTCTATGTATCATTTTCCCGCAAGATCAAACTCTGATACGGGAAATTTATAATGAGAGATGCGATGAATAGATTGCGACAAATTGACGTGCGACAAATTGATTGTGCGACGAATTGATTGCGACGAATTGGATGCGACAAATTGACTTGCGACGAATTGATCTAGTACCAATAGTTTGATTTTATGTCAATCAAGATGATTCTTCTTTCAATAATAAACCACTTTTTTTTATCGAAAATGCTTCTTAAACAAACTTTTGTATATAGATGGCTTGTTCGTTTCCTCGATCATCAATCAATTGTGTTGTCGCATGTTTCCCTACTCCCCATGTAGGAATAGTATCAGCAATAAGAATCGTTTACACCATCACGTCGTGTTATGGTCGATGCTCTCTTGCTTGTATTACGAGCAATAATACGAACGGTACACGACTTTTAACATTGCAATTGTCTGAAAATTTGTAAACATTTGTACATTTACTATCGATAGTTTTTCTCAATGACCATCCTAGCATATTTACGACACTGTTTGCTAAAACACTTGTATTTTCGATAACAATCAGATGAAAACTGAAATGAAAAGATAATACGTAAGAACTTGTTTTGAAGAGCGTTATACTTAGGTTATTTTATTTTTCTAATTATAACACATTATTATAAAGTTCTGAAATATTCTCATATGTGTATCTTCGTGGAAATTGAAACTAACCTTTGAAGCTTTTCTGTATCTGCAACTTTTTTGTTATTCCAACATTATTTGTTTTGTCTTTTGTTGAGAATTAAGTATCTGACGTACCACTTACGACACTGCTGCTCGAATGACTTCCGTAGGCTGAATGTCCAAATGTTTGAGGCGGCTCATCATCCGAACTGTCGTCAACATTTGTTTGCTTGCGTGTTACCTGTCGATTTCGAACAGAAGTGAATGATCTTTCAATCAACGAAGGCAGTTGAAAACGAGCAGTATTTGGTTCAGATGTTTCGTCAGCAAACGGCAGTACAAGAACTTCATAGGATGGTTTTACTTGACGAAGATGAACAATACGAAAGCTATCTGAACGACTCATTAGGGGTGTGGGTGTGAGTGTGGACTCTCTCTTCATTCTTCCACACCCACACCCCCATTCACACCCACATCCACATCTACATTCACACCCACACCCACACCCACACCCACATCCACACCCACACCCCGTACCCACACACCTGCACCCATCCCCACACTCACACCCACCTACACGCCACGCGTACATCCAATGTTCACACTCACATCCCAAAACGAATATCGATCTATAAGCTTTATGTGAAATGAATTTCATCGAGCAAGTATAGGTTTGGTTTTTTCTTCATCTCTTGTTGTCTGTTCATGTCGTTAGTTGTTTTCTGCTGCTGTTATCTCTAGTTATTCTCAAACGAGTGCTCATCTGATAAGGTTTGAAAAGAAGACGAGAAAAAAAGAGGTACAGACCGACAGAAGTTGAAGATAGCGGTGTCCCATAACACAAAAATAAGAAAATTTTCATGTGAAAAAAAAAACAACTGACGGTGTAAGACTGCAAAAGAAGATTATATTAACAGCGACTCGCCATCGGAATTGCGATGGGATCGGGTCTTCAGTAGCTGAACTTCGGTGAGTAAACTATTAGGAAAATTCGAATGGGAAAAGAATATATTTCGAATGCAATATGTATGCTGAGTTAATACATTTCGAATGTTGAAAATGATGAAGATTGATATGACATTGACGCCGATAATTGGCTTAAACTAAGCTTAGTGATTTATTCACGTATGTCGGTTGCCGATTCTATTTTTCTTCCTATTTCGTAACTATCTTATATTTCTTTGATTTTTACATTCAGCTTAGTTCTATCATATTGTTTGTATCTGACATGACTAGTCTGCGTTTCTGTTTCTTCTATTCTATTCATCAATTTCAGTTATTACAGAGATAAGAAACCTAAATCAACATAAGATAACTAAGAATTTTATGATACCCCTAATAAAAAAGAAACGGAGAGAATATATCAAACGTATGATGCGAATAAGATTTAAAGTATATAGTTTCGGGTCGTAAATCCATCTAGACAGATGAACATGAAAACCTGTTAGACACCGAACGACACTTCGCCATAAAAGCGAAAAGCTTCTGCTCGCAGCAAAATGAATAGCAATGAAGGCAGAAAGCTTCATCACACCCATTTCAGTAATGGAGTTTGATAGATAACCTTTATCACCCACGATCATGTGAAATATTAAGGGCCAGTCCACACGAAGCTAATCCGACGTGAGCTCCAAAACTTCCATGGTGATGCATCATTTCGTTTGCGAATGAATTAGATGAGCTTCTGAAGCAAGAAAGTCATGCATTATCGATAAATCTTGAAGTTTGCACAGATCAATTGAGCGAAAAAAGAGTTCGTCTAGGGGTTCGATTGCAAGATTAAGCCTACAAGTTAATGCGCGAAATTTCGACTTTTCCACCAATTTTTATGGCCACAGAGCAAAGTAGAAATGACCCCAGAAAAACTTCGGACGATACAGCTAAATAGAACGGTAGAAGCTAAAAGTAGTACGCGAGTCAGCGTGAGACAGGATGAAAAAAACTTGATCTCACAAACATGAGCGATAGAAACTGCACAGAATTCAAGATTCTCCTGTCTTTTAGCAGGATGTCAGCGTCAATCTTCAAGTCACGGAAATAATCATGAGAATGAAAGCAATATATTTAAAGTCACATGGGGAATTAATAAGACCACCAAGACAGCCATCGCACTACTTAATATGTCTTTGTCAAAGCGAACAGAATTAGGGTGGGGTGTAGATTTGGGTGTGGGTGTGAAGAGAAGATTCGCATCACCAACTACATACATATACACAATCACACCACGCCTAAACCCCCACCCAGACGCATAGCCGCATGCTTCCTCAATGTATAAGATGTGTGAATGTTGGTGACGGTGAGGGTGTGCGTATGAGTGGGGTTTAAGGATACTCCAGTTCCAGTTAACGGCCTTCCAGTTAATAGAAACTGATGCATCCCTATTATGGATGAGATTGACGGTGTGGATGTGATTGTGATGTAATGAGATTGGAGGTAGTAAATCCTGAATAAATAAATTGCGTAGAAAAATAACTCCTGGAAAAACTATGTTGTGGTAACTAGCAGTCGTAGTAACGATTGACTGTCACTTACATTAGAGCCTATCGGTCTTCGCTTGTTTATAACCACACCAGTAGCCACTCTCACATCCACCACAAATTCGCTTCCAAACTTTCCAGCCATTATTGTAGACAGAATCTCCACCCATCTCGATCCACCACTGTGACTCCTACGAAGGGCTAAACCACAGTCAACACCAAAAGTGATCACTCACACCATCATTCAGCGTGAAGATTCATACTTCACAGCTACTGGACAGCCAACAATGACTGGTTGCGCTTTGTATTTCATATCTTAATTACTAAATATGTTTGACCATAAATAAAATCAAAATATACCGTAAGATACAGCATGAAAAGCTCTACAAGTTACATTCAAAATCTGGCATTTTATATGCGCCCTTTGTTTTCAAAATGAACGAAATTCTAGGTATCCGATGTCTGACACTGCAAAAAGCATCCCATAGAATTACATAGAAAAAGGGTCCATCAGTTTTTAGTCAACCAGTACATTGGCATGATGACTTTATATTCAGCATTCAGATCTATTTCACCAACTCACTTCTTGCATGAAAGTTCATCACTCATACCAAGTAGGAACACTCAGTTCGTAGACGCCCTTTGAGCATGAAGATTCATTGTTCTCATCCGCATTAGCATGAGAGCCAACCACTCAGGTCCACAGCCGGTGGTAGTAGTGTAGAATTCGTTAAGTTGAACGAACTTTTCAAGTTCAAAAAAAGTGAGGTCCAAAGTACGTAAATTCTGATTTAGGAGCTCACTTACGTATCCACATTTTACCAATAATACTCAGCTCATGTTTTATGAATTACGATAGTAAGAGAGTATGTAATGCTTAAATAAATGATAATTGTTTAATTAGTACCAGCATATAACTATTAAAAGGCTATTCAGGAGCAGAGATGGACAGCTCCGCCCCTAGAGTAGAACGACTCGTTAGTGACTGGAGCTGGAGCTGAGCTCGAGCGAGAAATGGTCGAAGCTGCCCATCTCTGATTCAGAGCTACCAGAGGTAGCTTTTTAAGAACTATTAGAGCCCATTAAGGGTAACTTTCTCAGAGTTATTCGGGGGGTCTTAAAGTTAACTTTTTTACGGCTCTCTGAACATTACACTTGTAACTTTATAAGCCATATCTTAACATCGCACATGAGTATTTTCAAGGGCTACCTTGGCGTCATTCCAATACTTAGGGCTCGCCCCAAGGAAGAAAAATCTCATTCGAACATGATGAGCCATTTTGAGCCAATCTTAGCTACTGCAATCCATTCTGAATCATTCATATGAGGTAGCTATTTTTACAAATAATTCTGTACACATTTTGAAGCTGGTTTTTCATCTAAACGAAAGGGTATTTTCCGATAATAATGATATTGTCTAGAAGTTGACCGAAAGCTTTCGACGTCTAGAAATTCGAGTTTCAACATGGTTTCTCTAGTTTTGTGAACTTGAGAATCTCAATAGGGAAAGGACTCCACTATTGTAAGGGCCAAGTATAATCTTCTTTGAACCCTATGAAAAAGGATCCTTGATAACCCGTAGAACAACCGACAGAACACTAGGCTTTATCTTAAAATGGTGAAAAAGCTCATGCTTAAATCTGTTTGGCTAGGAGTCTCTTTCTTTCGACCAATCGAACTTCAACAAGGATCTTTTTCTTCATGGCAACGGCAAAACATAGTGTTCTCTGTGCCGGTCGCAGAGCTTTGATAGGGTCTCTTTTGTATGCGGCTTGAACAACACTAACTTTTGGGTTGATAATAAAAAAGCGATCGTTTGTTTTTCATCGAGACCAATCAGATTTCAGCAACGGTTTTCTCGACTATGGTAAGGACTAAATACGACGTTGTTCCGAGTCTATGAGAGAGGACCTCTCAAAGCCTTCGAATCGGCGCGGAGAACACTATGTTTGACCCTTACAGTAGTGAAAACATCCTTGCCTAAATCCGATGAGTTGAGAGGAAAAGTTCCTAGCCAATCAGATTTCAGCAGGATTTTTCTTTAGTTCAGTACCGACAAAGCATGGTGTTGCTCAGGCTAACCAGAGCGTTAGTATGGATACTTTGCCAAATGGACCGGACCGTAAAATCTTTTGTCCGTAATAGAGAATTAAAAACAGTCAGCATTTCCCACCGCAACTAGTTGAATTTAAGGCCGCCCCTCTCAATTAAAGTCAATATTCGTCAGAAATTTCGAAACTAAGACAAATGCATGGGAAGATAGCCTGTCTATAGATCTTGCATAAATGACAAAAGGGTGCGGGTGTGTCGGTAGATGGGTGCGTGAGTGTGAACGTGAGTGAATGGGTGTGGGTATGTGGGTAGATGAGTGAGTGAGTGTGGATGTGGGTGTTGACTTCTCTTTGTTTCCATGGGTACCCACACACCCACGCCCACACCTACACCCACACTCACACCCACACCCACATCCACGCCCACACCTACATCCACACCCCACACCCAAACCCACACCCACACCTACACCCCACACCCACACCTCACCCACATCCACACCACACACCCACACCGGGGGTATAGTCTTGTTCTATTTCAACACATTAGTCACAATCCATCCGAAATAGGAATGAATAGAAAACAGTAACTTGAAAGTGCGTATTGGACATTATTAATATTTCGTCAGATCGAATGAGCAAAGTTCTTCGCTGTTTATGAAACTGCCAACAACGGCTGCATTCCACACCACGCTGACGTATGAAGACACCACGATATTCGAACCGGCAGCCACTGCGAAACTTAACATCACAGTTTGTAGTGGAAACACTGTGCTGTCTAAAACCAATAACTATAGTGGTCTTTCCCATGGCGGATTTCTGTGAGGGTAGGCGTTCGCATGCAATATGGATGTGGGTTTAAGTTGTCGATACGAGTTCCCTACAATCACACCCTCACTCACATTCATACCTATCCATGCCCACCCACACCCACATTCGAGAAAATAAGTTAAGATGAAAACGAACACACTGTAAGTGTATAAATGACCATATTATATGAACCGATCGAAAACCGCCGGTTGATTACGGATATTTTTTTTGACCGATATTGAAACGTGGTTATTTTGCATTGAAACTACAGTAAAAAAGAAAAAGGAGCAAAGCCGATGGTTAATCGCGATTACTCGCCCAGTTAACCGAAATAGTGACTGTGACAAGCGACAAACCTATTATTATCTGTTAATTGGGCGCTTAACCACGACTAATCGTCAGTATCTTATACTGTATCACTACAGCTTCTATGGAAAATTATCGCAGACTAACTGTAGGTCTAAAAGATAAACGAAATTAACTAATGGTTTTCGATCGGTTTGTACAATATGGTCAGTGATGTTCGAGGCTGATTGTACATTTAACAGATGACTTTCCTTTTTGGATATCTTACGAGAAGTTCAAGGTAGTTTGATATGTTTTTCGACAACATCTTGCCTACTCTGGAAAAAAATAAGCTGCCATACGAAACCATTTTGCAACGAAAGCGAAACCTTTTTTTGAGGTTTCGTAAAAACCCAAGATACGTCCAAAATAATCGTCCGAACTTTAGGAGTCTTTTCTTAAGATTTCAAAGGTTTCATACGAAACCCTAAAAAGGTTTTGTTTTCGTTGCAAAATTTGAAACCTTTTAAAAGTTCCGTACTATGTGCGAAACTCTTTTTAAGTTCTGTACCATGTTCTGAACTTTTTTAAGTTTCGTACCGCACATGAAACCATTTTTGGTTCCGCATGGTACCTTATTTTTTTTGAGAGTATACTTCATGTTTTATTTTCGCACAGTATCAGAACTATCCTTCATGAACCTGCTGTGCTAAATAAAAGATATAAAAATGATGTTCTTTACTTGGCTCAAATTTGATTGCATAGTTCATACAAAAATCAATATCTATTACACCGTATAAGCAGTGCGTCGTACGATAGGGAAAAGACAAGCATATTACAAAAGTATTGTTATCGCAACAACCAGAAGAACTTCCCAAAACACTGTACGAAATCCTTTTTTTCGCTCTAAGGAAAAAATGCACAGTTTCTTGTTGTAAATACGTTGATTTTTGTACGAAGTGTGCCATCAATTTTGAAGACCACTTTTTGAGCGATCATGTCTTTCCCAATTAAATGATGCATCGTGATAGTTTCGACTTTATGTTGCTCTTCTTATATAAGTATTCAGAAATGAAACCCTATCTATAAGCAATATCATAGAGCAACAAATATGACAAAAAATCGGCGATAAAAAAACTTTTTCCAGTTATCAATAGGCGTGGTCATAGAGCGACCATGCCGTCGAGAAAAAAGTTTTAGGCTCATGGCCGCCTCTGCCTCGTTTGTTAGGCGCGGTACATGTCTCTGGAGTGAGCATTCTTACTCAAGATTTCAAGTCTCAATAATGAAATTACGAAAATGCACCGAAAAATTTTTCATTCAAAATGTTTCTTTTTCGAAATCGTCTAAAGATTATTTTACGATTCTTGAATAAAATCTTATAAAATGATATTGAAGTTTATATTGGGAAAGACCATCGAATTCAATTTCTAAATCTAAGTCGTTAATTGTTCTACGAAATAAGTTCACCCAAACTGAAAATGACTAAATATCTTGTTTTAAACTTTTCGATCCATTCGTTAGACTAAATCTGAATAAAAACAAAAAAAGTTCCAATTAAATAAAAAATAAAAACTGATAAAATGTCTTTCATTGATAATTGATTAAAAACTTGTCTACGTATTGTTTTGCGTTGTGTAATCAACTTCTATTTATTGATATTGTGTTATTCTATTTGACATGATTGATCACTTTATTTGAGAAAATTCTTAAGTTAAAAAAAAGAATAAATTAAAATAATAATGATTGTGTTAAATGTTGCTCAAATTTCATGCTCTCCAATATTATAAGAGTCAACTCTTATTTGATTTGTGTATTTAAATATAGACTAAAATTTAAAAATTTGAAAAATGATAAAAAAGAACAAGAAATGAGTAGAAAATCTACCATTCGAAGGAGATAACGACAGATTTTAAAAATTCAAAAAGTTTAGAATTCCTTCATTTTTTTTCTGAAATATAAAGAAACTTTCGATGATTTAAGAATACTTTCTATGATCTGAAAGGGTTTTACAAAAATTTGATATTGAATAAGACTTCCAGGGTGAAGTTTTCCTATTTTGTCATTTTTTCATTATTATTGTTTTTTTACGCTTTTAGATAAAAAAAACAGTTGATTAATAAAGAAATCCATCATATTGAAAACAAGAGAGAATCATTGTTAATTATGGCCTCATATGCATCTCCAACATCAAATAATTCTTTAAAACATGTTGAATGGATGTGGAAAGCGAATCCCGATCCATTTTCATCATCCGAGAGAGCCATATGGAATCATTATTCAGATTTAGAAAATTTGATCATCGAAGAGGCATTTCAAGACAAACAACCGCGAGCTCTATTGGATGATTATTATATTGATTTTAAGAGTAATCTGCAAATATCGCACATTGATGACTACAAGCAAAGACCGATAAAACGGGTAGAGCGTGAGAGACAAGATAAACATTTACGAGAAGCGCGTTTTATGGACCTTCCTGTTAGTGTGGGACGTTCGTTTGGTGGTCAATATGGTTGGGTATCCCCATTTGTCATCGAAGTCAGAAGAGACCTGAAACTTGAACCAAATGATTTACCTTCAAAAAAGCCAAACATGATTCCAATGCTTACTGAAAAAGCTGCTCGTGGTATAATTGAAGAAGGAAAACACATTAGAAAACAACGAGAAGCCGAAAAATTAGCTAAAATGCTCAGAGAAAAAAAGAACGCGGGAATGGAGGAAGTATGGAAGCGTTGTGCTTATCTTTACACGTTAGAAAGTTTTCTGTACCAAACATTGAATGCAGCGATGAGATTAGTAGGAGACAAAGAACATGAACAAGTATGGCGAAGTAAAGTCCGTACATTAGGTCCATTTTGTTTATTACTCTGGGATGATCCATTTAATCAAAAATTGACCATAGAAAAGACACTTTATCGAGGAGCCAAACTGACGAAGGAACAGATTGCTGGTTATGAAGATATGGCTAAAAACAAAGAGGCATGTGGATCATTTCAAGCCTATACGTCTTGTAGTCGAAGTATTGATGTAG
>CAJNOP010004418.1:0-10529 GCA_905250075.1 Rotaria sp. Silwood1 | reverse complement strand
ATATTTTATCATTTTACAAATGTGAGTTATGAGTAGGTATAATGTTCATTGAATTTCTGATGACAACATTCGAAAGCTTGATTCGAAAATACAATAATTTGAAATTTTTCAATTGGATATTCAATTGAATAAATGTTTTTATCCTATTTGTCCTTCGGCATAAATCGTCAATTTACACAGATCAGTGTATGACTTATCGACAAACATATTTTTGTGGGAACATTTCTAAACTTGATCTGAAAGTTGTAGTAATATCAACTAATAGATGTGAAGCACACAAATGTATGACGCATAATTCAGGTTCATTTCACTATTCTGATCGTACTTTTCTTATTTTCGCATCAAATCTTCAAGTTTTTACTACTTCGAAGAAACTGATGTTAGTGTACAATACATTTGAAGTTACAATTCAGAGCTAATCGTTCAATTTTTCTATTTTTTTGGATTAGACTGTTTTCATTTTTACTCTGAACAGATAAAGTTTTCAAGCATCAACAACACAATATGTTTATATTTTTTCCTAAAATGAGTATCCATTGTTATTATGAGTAATTAGCTTTCAAATCATATCTCTTTAAATGTTTAGGTTTAACTGACAACAGACGCAACCTTAGTTGTGAGTATCGAAAATTGTTGAAATACTCTTCATTGATATATTTTCGTTGATAACTACTAATAAGAACTAATGAATACAATCCATTTCACGTTGAACAGTCACATATAACATCATAAAGATAGAAAAAACGATGTCACTTTCTTGGATACGTTACTGACATACTAAGTTGTAACGAACCATGAGTGATATCTTGAAAAAACGATATTACGACAATAGATATCCATAACATAGGAGTGGATATATAAGCTTTTCTCATTATTAACTGCATTGGTTACAATCTATGACTTCGATGTAAAACGATCGGATATCAGTTCAATCACTAAACGTGATACTTTTAAGCGCAAAAATTAGTTTGAACAATTTTTCAGGTCTTACTGCATCTATTTGTTGCTTGTTTAAGTTTCTCATTATAAAGTAATATTTCTTGACTCGAGCATGTATTTTATAGCTGCTTAATTTTCAAGATTTGGAAAAGATGAATTATCTCTGTTTGATACTTTGGTTTTCTCCTTTTTTTTCTGATTACCTATTGATTTTATACAAAAACTAAACTTTTAAACAGATGATTCTGTATAATATTTAAAAAGTATATCAGACTAAATTGATTGATTTCCTCCTCTTCAAAAGCATGAACATATTAAAAAAAAATTCAAAACAAACCATAATTTTATTCTAGTCTCATATGTCGCTACATATGTTGTATAATTTATCTTTAAAATCTATGAGATGAGCGATTTTTGAACAAATTATACCTCTCTAGTGAGATGCAAAGTTCTTGTTTGAGAGATACTAGGGCACATGTAGTATCCATCCATTCACACATAAGCTGACAATATGTAGCACATATCGAAAGAACCGCATGAAATTTTTTTTCTTTGTTTTTTGACAACATTTGATCGATATATCTTATCAAAAGTACTCATTCGATAGTTGCTTTGATTCAATCTCGTATTCTATCTTCAGCATTTATCATGTTACGCACCGAATATGACTGACAATAATGAAAATTTCATGATAAAAAACCGTAGGAAAGAGGAAGAAATTTACAAAACAATAGTGGCTTTCATTCTATCTATAGTGAAAATTTGTCTAGGGTGACAGATAGGCCATCTTATGCGGAGTGTGAATGTAGGAATGGGTGTAGATCTTATTTCTAACCACAATCACATTCATACTCATCTCTACACCATCTAGGTGTTTTTTAGACAAGAAAATACTAAATATCTTTTCTTCTTAGAATCGCACTGCTGAGATCTACAAGCACTCTTTCATTCTATTATAGCAAAGCTTAATTTAAAAAGAAATCTGTTATATCCTGAATCTTGACATTCTTTTAGACCAAAAAGGCACCTGTTGACTACAGTAAGACTCCTTTATGAATTCAGGGACGTGCGATCAAAGAAACACAGCAACTGAGAGAATGCGAAAAAATTTTTCGTTTTATCTAAAATACCATATACTTCAAGCAGAAAATGACGGAAATTTTGAAAAAAAAACAAAGTATCTAATAAAAAGTCATGCGATTCTTGAGAAAAAAGTCAAATCTCATAGTGTCGCTCTATGGATTTCGCTCAATTTTCACACTTTTAATGAAAATCGACTGTGGTGAGGGAGGCTTCAAAAATATTTAAAGATATAACGATTAAAAATGATTCTATTGCCTTTAAGAAGTTCGTCCAACGACTTCATGTTCTGCCAAGATAAGATCTATGTGTATATCTCGTTATTTGATAAGCCGCAGGCCATTTTGAGTATGAAAGATTCACTACAATCAACGGACATTATTATTCAGAAAGTGAATTATTAGAAATTTTACGGCGACTCATTGTTTTCTCGTGTCCTTTTGGAATCTAAAACTAAAAAACGTTTAGATATGATTTTTCAACATGTTCAAGATAAACAGATCATGAAAAAAGCGTGAAAAACAAATCAGATAAAACTTATATATTTGAGCATTTTTATTAATGATGTATCCTTTTAAGAAAGATATAAGTTGAGTGCAATAAATTTTGAATGAAACCTTATATGTTAAGTTTAAGCATGAAACTTCTACGTCTGTTTGATTTTGTATATTTAAAAAAAAAAACAAAATCAAGATAAACCGGGATTCTATGCATTGTAGTATAATTGAAACTTAATTATGATATTTAGCTATAACTATTCCCTTCTTCGTCGTTTCTGTCGACGCGAATAGAAAAACGTTCCATCGCTTTATATGTATCTATGATTTCGGTGAAAGCACTATCAATCTACAGAAGAACTCATATTCAGTCAATTGTCTTTGGTAGTCGATCTAACAATTATATTAATTCTTAACTGATAGGCATACACTCATCTCAAAAACAGAACCAAAACTGAGCAATTAAACTCAGTGAAATTCATAGATTTTCCGAAATATTTTTCATTTCAATTCAAATTATTGATTCTGACGAATTTCTTTTGACTCGCTCAGTTTAACTCATTGATTTGAAAAATTGCGTCAAAGCAATTCAATCCGAGTTATGAATTGAGTTGACCAACTATGAATCGAATGTATAGTAACATGTAAGTAATATACACGATAAAAAACTCAATCTAAATTCATTAGAAACTCCTCTAACGACGGTACGTTCTGTGAAAATAACATATGCAGATTGTTTTTTAGATTGTGAACAATTTCGAACCTTTTTTTGTATATTTTGAATATCTGAAGTTGAATAGATATTTACAAAATCTATCTAAAATTACCCATACTGAATTGACATCATTATTAAGCATGTGTGTTGTTGAAAAATATGTTAGAATATATTTATCAATTTTTTTTTTCTAGGATAATAACAATATTAGTCGTGGACACTAATGACAAAGAATGAACAAAACTAATTTGATAAAAGTATATACATATTTTTACTAATGATGTGGTCTCTTAACAAGAGGTTTAGCTGAGTACGATAAATTTATAACAATAACTTCGATATTACCCAATACTACGTGTTTCTTCTATCTATTCAGTTTTATATATTCAAAAACTACCAAAATAAAATCACAACGGCTTCTAAACTTACATTATGTGAATGCAAAAAAGAGTCTCTAACATCACTGATGTTAATGATATTCGTTTATATTGACACTCGTTGAATTAATATATTTCTTATACATTTATCATTGATTTAAGCCAGCAAACAGACAGAATTTCAAAAATAGAATTGAACGATTGTAACTCATATTGGAGTTTTTTTCAAAAATTAGCTATCGACCTGCCACTTTACATTATGCTATTGTAATTTATCGTGAAACGAAAAAATAAAATTTAGGTTTTCTTCTACTCAATAATTAAGTATAGTATATTATATTTTCAACGAGTCAAATAAAAAAAAGTGATTGATTGTTGAATTAGAAACATTTCAGGTGAAATTTGAATACTTAAAAATAGAATGAATTATTTTTATTTTTAGTAGATCAAGTTAAATCATGTTTCGCTCACGAACACCAGATATCTGAAATATGAATATCTAAAGTCAAAGCGCCAATCGAACACACATGAAATATGAATTTTACTTTACATATAATATTACTTTTAGTACTTGAAATAATTTAACTCTCTTCTTAGGTACTATAAATTTTAACGTAATGAGAGGTAGCATAGTGAAATCTACTAATTTGAGATGTTTCTAATTATTTTTTGTAGCTGTATAATCCGTTTTATTTCGAACGGAGAGTTTTTAGAATTTGGAAGATTCGAAGAAATTCAAATCAATCTAGAAATACACGTATTTCGAAGAATACAAGGTAGTCTGAAAACTGCAAGAATTTAAAGATTACTAGCAACCTATTTAATCAATAGAATTGTAGGAGTACATGATACGAATTGAATACAGAGAATTATGAGGATGTATATGAAACTCAAGAAAAGGATCTTATGCATTCTTCAAGAGTAAAATAGGAAGAAGAAGAATGATTGATAAAGAAAACATCTTATGATGAAGAACGTAATAACAAATTTAAAACAAATATCCTTCATCAACACACTGCTGAAAGAATCAAACAAAAAGGAATGTCATATGTTTGTTCTTGTCAAGCCTCATCAATATCGATTTGTCTGGAAATCTAGAAAACTAAAAAATAAGGTTCAATGAGAAGAATCTAAGAAACTTCACAAATTGCACGAGCCATCGAAATTCAACGAAGTCTAGAAACTCATTAAAACAAAAGAAACAACGAAACTCAAGAATCCGCTTGTAAATAGGAACTTTTAGAAATACAAAGAAATAAAGAAAGTTGTCAAACTAAACGAGCTACAGTAATAACTTGATTGTCAGAAACCTAAATCGCTTATACAGTACTCAAATAATCAATGAAACTGCAAGAAACTTGGTAATGAAAGGAACTAAGAAAAAATAAAGAATTCGCAGGAACATTTGCACTGACATTGATAAAAGGACTATGTGAAAATGTAAATTAAACGATTTTACGGTAAGTTCTTTTTGTTTTCATGCTTCAAGTTTATGAAGATTTGACTTATCCATCCCATATATGTTTACGTGCTCATTAAAAGCTCGATGGAAACGATTTAAACACGAAAAGAAGTGGACTGATTCCAACCAACGAAGAAAACCTATGTACACTTCTATATATAGCACTTTGAGAAGAGCTAATCATTATGTGGTGTTGTTCATTAAAGATTAGCAATCACCCAGAACAAGATGGTTGTTTTTTCAAAAAAAAAAATCAAAAGCGCGTTTCGAAACGGCGTGATACTTAAAAAAACGTCTGTCAGCTGTCACCCTCGAACAACGCTTATATGTTTAGTCATCGCTCAATGATAACACGATCACACCGAAGTTGATGTTCTACATCGAGTAAACAAAAAGAAGCAGCTTTTTCGTTAACGAATGACTCTATGTGGTCACAAAATCATATCTTGCTCCTAATGTTTATTTGACGTGAAATTAGGTATTGAACTTGTAGTAGTATCATATAATTTTAAAAGTCACTCTCAAGAACCACTTGATCAATTATGCGATAACTCAACGAATCGAGCTGTGTTCTCTATTCGAGATAATATGAGAGCTTCAAGTGGATCCGGTTATGTCTATTGTTTTTTTAATAACAATACCAGGACTAACATTGTCATGGAATATTTGAACTTTTCAAAAATAACTGAAAGATGCATTATCGAACTGTATCTAATTTGGATGAAGCTTTAAAACATCGTTGTATTAGTTATGTGAATCGAACGCATCCTATGAATAATAAACTATAAGAAGAATGTGCTCCGCTTAAATATGAATGAGAGAAATAGCAGTTGCAAAGTTTCGCTTGACTTTACACTACAACTAAAAGTTTTCGTGCGTACATGGGCATATGTATGCAAGAACAAGATTAGTCTAGGCGACTTACTGAAAACAATGACTTTGCATTTATCAGTTTGGAGTGATCCACCAAAATTGGAAATCTTGGCTGAATATTCTCCTTCATCTTCTGGTTGTACATTTAAGATGGTCAGTGTGTATTTCTCATCGTTACGAATTGGTGTTGTCACTTGAATGCGATCATTGGGTGTAAGTTCATTATCGTCTTTCACCCAGACAATGTGAGGTTTCGGGGCTCCACTAGCGACGAGTTTTAGTGTCAAGGTTGTATTTTTTGTGACTTTCAGTGCAGTATTGAGATTAGCCTTGATGAAAGGTTTGATACAATCAATCTTTAATGTTGTTTTAGCTTCAGCTTCACCAACAACATTGATTGCTCGAGCAATATAATCACCTTGATCGACAAGCTCAGCTTGACGAATCGATAGTGTCGATGTTCGATCATAAGTCTCAGTCACTTGAAAACGATCGTTGGTTAGAAGTGGTTGACCATTGAAGAACCATGTCACTTGTGGTTTCTCGATGCCACTGAACTTCCATGAAATCTGAGTATCTTCACCGATGGTACATGATTGTTCATTTGCTGATTTTGAAGCTTCCACTTTGGGTTGAACTAAAAGGATGCATAGTCGCTCATATTTTGCTTAGGAGATGATGAGACCACTTGTCTCAAACTGTCTATGAGTAGCATTAAAGAGTTCGAAAGAGCTTTTGGAAAGAAAAAGTAGATAGAGACTGACAAAGCATTATAACAAATTCCAATAGTGCAAGATTTAAAAACAAGTATGAAACTTATAAATTGATGTGAAATTCAATAATCGATTACAACCTTATTTATCATCAGTTTTATCGCATGTTCAAATATTGAATGTGTGAGAGTGAATCGATTTGCCTCTCTCTTTACTAGAACACATAAAGAAACTATGCTTACAACTAGACACACGCACGAACAAGCAGTACTGTACTCACTGGTTGATTCTTTCTTCCTTTTCCCATCTCATCAGTGAAAAGTGAAAGAAAGAGAAGAAGAAAAAGATAAGATGAGATACTCAGGGCAGTCCAAAAGTAGTGACAGTGACACTTTAATACCTATGAGTAACCCAGGTCGGACGGAACGGTCTGTATACGACAGTAAACGGATACAAAACGGGATGTTTTCGATATTTCGTAGAATTTCGTTTATAAAGATCGGTTTACGGCATAGTTACGTATAAATTACGGAACATTTATGGAACTGTTGCTGAGAACCGCTTAACAGTACGTGAACGGGGTCGTATACGGACTTTTTTCGGGCTTTTTCTTTCAAAACATGTCAAAAGTATTCCTATACACTCTCGTATGCAACAGCGTAAAATACAAACGATTTATAACAGCGTAACCTCTGAGATTCCATTAAGACGATTCTCCAGAGGCCTACGTAAATGGAGTATATTCGCCCCTTATTCGCTCCGTAATCATTCTGTATTGTAAATGTGACTGAACTCTATAGTTAGGTATCGTGTAATGATATACAGTCAGTAGCTCTGATGAATTTCATTGAATTCCATAGAGCAATCAATGATAAAACGATTCAGTAAATATTCTTATCGAGAACATAATTTCTTCAACTTGGAATTCGCTCAAAAACGTTTTTATTAAAATTAGGATTCTGCCAACATTTTAAAGTGTTTTATATATCGATCGATAGCTTTCATTAACCTCTGTAAGATATAACTAACGTCAAATCCATGTCATCACACATACACTTGATGATTATATTAACGATTCGCTCAATGCCTGCATGTAGTGTTTCGATTTATCACGACAGATAGAAGATACGGTATATAAGTAACCTTTCAATTCAAACAAGAAATATTGACTACACTATTTTGATGAGATTCTGTTTCGATCAATAGATCTACTTACGGATGAATTGCATTTTATCATCCAACTTGTTAGTTTTCTCTGTAAGTTCTGTTATTCGCCGATCAATGAGCGCTGTTGCATCTCTTTGGTTCGAATTATCTTCCTGAAATTTTCCGAGAAGCGTTGTGATTTGATCATGGATGCGTGCTATTTCATCCTTTTGCCTTGCACTTTCACTTGGAATGTCTTGAAGTTGATTGGTATACTTTTCAATTTGTGTTTGGACCTGACTCATCTGCTGATCTATTTGCTGTTGCACTTGATCTTGTACTTGTATCTTGTGCTCTTGAATTAGCCGTTCGTATTCAATCATTTGTTTTTTCGTGTGTTCTTCTAGATCAGTCTTCTGTTGTTCCGCTTGCTTTTCAAGTTTTTCTATGCTTAAACTCTGTTTTTCGATGATATCATGCAGCTTGTCAAGTGTTGGTCTTAACTTTTCGAATATACATGTTTCCATATGGTTTTTCAGCGAATCTCTCTGTCCTGACCATGAACATCCAAATTTCTTCGTATGACATTCAACTGTGAACTTAGGACAATCGTCGCTGATGTGTTTGCCGATGTCCCTTCTGTTTAAATTTGTTTTTTGACAATGCGTGCATATGACTAGAAGTGTATCGAGCATTGAGATGACAATACCTGGAGGATGTGGCATTAAATCATCGGTGCTCAATTGTTTATCACACGACTGTGATGGGCAAGATGAACGACTCTCGAGGTATTGTTCAATGCATAAACGACAAAAAATATGGTTGCATTGAGTGAGAATGGGATCAACGAAAGGATTCTGACAAAGTTTGCATATCAGATGTGGACTAATACTTCTTCTATCCAAATATTCATAGTCGCTGCTCGATGTCATCTGAAAAGAATATAATGATCAAACTAAAAAAACGGAAGTATTGATCTTGTGACTGTAAGTACCAAGTAATCAAATTGCTGACATACTCTTTGTAATACTATCTCTTTTGCACGATGTTCAACATAAAATAAAATCATCATAAAGACAAATAGAATATCTCTACATATTCTGATCACTAGAGTATTTATTCAGATCGAATTTGTTCAAAAATCAGATTTTTCTGACGAAGGATAGGCTTTAGATTAAGAGACTAGGATCACATACTTTCCAATATGTTCAGTGGATCTTCATTGATCGAATCCGAAAGCAACTTATCAAATTTCTTTTTTTTTACGAATGGCGAAATACAAGTTTCAGAGTTGGTTCAATGCTATAGTCTTTGGTAACGAAATAAGTGAAATACAGTATTAGAATTCTTTATACTAGATTTAAAATTTTTACGCAATAAAAATTGTGACACTGATTAAAAAAGTATAGAAGCAGTAACAACAAGCTTTTGTGTTTCTCTGATATAAAAATTTTATAGGAATGTTGTGAAGCGATGTGTAATCATCAATATTTACGACGAAAATCTTGCGTAAACGGAAGAAAATAATATTTTTTTACGAAGCTTATTTCTGGATATTGTGCTTGGAGAAAAAAGGGAAACAAAAAGACTTCATAAAAAATATGGCCTACTATGCCGACAAACAAGGAATTAGCTTAGTATACCACCTGTAAAGATGCAGACTTAAACTTATTCAGTGAGTAAAATGATGAAATCTTATTAAGACCACTTTTGAATTGCATTTGATCATGTAGGAATCGACAGTTACATTCCTCATACATCACCATGTTGAAAACTGTCTCGAAGGCGAATATTCCGTTGTTTTCAAACAAATGATTTACGGTCGTAACACAATTAGCATTTAAACTGAAACGCACAGGCTGTATATAATATTGCGATAGCGCGTTTGACTATTACTAACCAACTTTGTTCTACTTTGTTGATCTTTGAAGATTCAGAAAGGTCTGTACAGTTTTTAAATGCCCACAGTTTGTTACGCGTTTTCTTTACATTGTAGAAACGTTTCCTTTACCTGTGCTACTAAACCATTTAATGAAATGTTCTTTCCGATACTTGTCTTTGATGTTTCATCCTAGACAATGGACATTGAAACTTCTCTAGTGAAAATCCTTGATGTTTTTGTGTAGGATCTTTAATGAATCCAATCAGGATTCTTCGCGGATTCACTCTTTTTCTGAGGGAACAACTAAATCCTGAACACATTACCATGTTTTTGAATCAGGATCTTGCCAGAGAAACACTAATTCTTGAAGAAAACAATGTAGCCACAGAATTTCAGGATCCTGGCAAAATTTGAAACAGGATTCGATCAGGTTCCTGAATAACTCACAACTGTTTTTGGATTAGGATCCTGTCAAGAAGTCACTAATTTCTGAAGAAAGTATGTAGCCTCGGAATTTCATGTTCTCACCAAGATACGAAGCAGTATTCAATGATAAATAACAAATAAAAATTAAGCAACAAAAGAAACATAGGCAAGAGGTGATTTTTTTTGTCACTACAATTTAAAGTAAGAGTAAACAGGATTTTTATTTTTCTATTGTTTTAATACATTTTGATGGGCATAAGTTTAATTATTATTCGAATATTGATAAGTCCATTTTCTTAAACTTTTCTTTCACTATCCAATTCTAAGAATAAATCTTCCATCACTGCTTTCATGAACTTTGGCTTTATTATCGAGAGAGAATGTTAGTAGTGCATATCGTAAATGTCTTGTTATGCATG
>CAJNOP010004417.1:0-10531 GCA_905250075.1 Rotaria sp. Silwood1 | reverse complement strand
TTAACTTGAATTGACTTCAAGTCCAAAAGTACGCTGTTTCCCCCTTGAATGAAACACAAAAAATAACGAAGATCTGTGCAAGAGTATATTGCAAACATCTCAAGGTGTATTTGTTGGAGAGCCTTTAGCAAATCCTTGAAAACAGATCGTTTCTTTGCATTGATAAGCAATGTTTGTATTTTATGAACTTAACCGATCAGCTAACCACTGATCTACTACAACAGTTGAAATAAATTCGTCAACCATATTCTGTTGACTCTCTTTGACTCATAGTTTAAAGCTAGATATTGGTTTCCGTTTTCTTTTTCATATCTTATCTAAATAATCGGTTCATCATAAAGCCACCGATTTTGTTCTATCTCTTCTAAGGAAGATTGCTCTTGCCTTAGAGAGTAGGGTGTGGGTGTGGGTACAGATCTTCAATTCACTTGCACACACACCCACACCGACACCCATCTTTTCAGTATCTTATCAAGACCTTGCTTACAGATGTTCGATTAGGATAGTGTTTTATTGAATCAAATAGAATATTTCCAATCACTTGTGAAAAGCTTAAAGTAGAAGTTATATATAGAACAGATACTAATTAATGAACGCCATACTTTATAAAATTCTCTTTAATGAAGATATAATGTTACGCAAACTAAAATTTTTTTTTGGAATCATTTTCATATTTTTAGAATAACATATTTAACTGAAATATTAATATTGTCAAAAAGATCCATTCGGTTGGAATGTTTCATGTTGATCATGACATGTACGACGAGTAAATTCATCAGTACAAGCCATACGAAGTCGTTCGACAGTTGCTGGTGAATAAAGTGTAAAATAATCTGATAAACTTTGTTGTTCACGATAGGCCATACATGCTTGTTTTAATGCAAAGAAAACTGAACAACCAAGCAAGAGTGGTGGTTCACCAATACCTTTCGATGAATAAATAGCTCGTGGATTTAATGAATCAGATAGAAGTGAAACACGAAAATCAATTGGAACATCACTAAATGATGGAATTTTATAAGTATCTGGTCCACAAGTAAATAATTTTCCTGGTTGAATCCATTTATTTTTTGTATAATCACCCCATATGAGTTCTTCCATAGTATATAAACCAATACCTTGCATAAAGCCACCTTCAATTTGACCAATATCAATTTGAGGATTGAGTGATTTACCAACATCCTATAATAGAAAAGATTTATTGTTATAATCATAGAAGATTTTACATACCATAAGAATATCAACACGTAAAAGATGCCAATCTCCTGTTAATACATCTAATTCAACTTCAGTTACTGCTGCACCTTGTGTAAAATAATTGTAAGCAGCTTGATTTTGAGTAAAATCATAATCAAACACATTTGGTGTTGCATAAAATCCATGAGCACATAAATCAATACGATTAAAATAAGCTTGTTTTACAAGATCGTCCCATGAAATGTTAACATTATTATCAACAATCAGTGTATCTAATCGTTGACGAAGTTGTTCACACGCATTTTTTATAGCCATTCCATTAAGATCCGACGAAACTGATCCACCTGTTGGACTCATATTATGCACTTTATCTGTTGCTGTTTCACTAATTCGTATCTTATCAATACTACAACCTAATACTTCAGCAGCTATTGATATCATTTTTGTATGTAATCCTTGTCCCAACTCGACACCTGCATGAGTGAGTACTACGGAACCATCTTTGTAGATATGAACAAGAGCTCCTGCCTGATTAAAAAATTTAACTATACCCCCAATACCAAATTTAACTGGTATCATAGATATACCACGTTTTCGATAAATATTCTGACGATTAAATTCAACAACATTTGTTTGTCTTTGAATAAAATCACTTGATTTACTAAGTTCATCTAAAATTCGAGGAACATTCCATAATTCTAAAACTTGTCCATAATGAGTTGTATCGCCTTCTTTAAATAGATTAAGACGACGAATAGTTAATGGATCACGTTTAAGATATGCAGCAATATGTTCAACAATTGTTTCACATGCAAACATTGCTTGTGGTCCACCGAAACCACGAAAAGCTAAAACAAATTATTTATATTTTTTATTTGAAATTTTGTTTTATAATGACAAACCTGTGTTTGATGGTAAATGTGTTTTACAAGCATAACCACGAATTTTAATATTAGGAAATTGATAAGTATTACCTACATGAAGCATAGAAAGTTCCATTACAGATCTTGATGCATCCAATGTACAACCACCATTACTCCACATTTGAAGATCAAGTCCTAAAAATCGACCTTCATTTGTAAATCCTACTTTATATTTTATTTTATATGGATGACGATGTCCAGTTATAGATATATCGATGTGACGTTCAAGATTAAGACGAACAGGACGATTTACTTTAACAGCAGCTACTGCGACAGCAAGACATTGAGGAAAACTACAATAGAATAAATATTTATATCATCAAAATATAATTAACTTACGATCTTGATTCTTTTCCACCAAATGCTCCACCAACTCGCTTTACATGACATGTTATATGACTAACATCTCGACCGAGAACTAATGCAGTTAATTCTTGCATAGAACTTGCACTTTGAGTTCCCAAATACAATGTTATTTCTTTATCATCATTCGATGGAATAACCATACAAGAATTTGTTTCCATATAAAAATGTTCTTGACCACCGATATAAATTGTATCTTCTAATATATGTTCAGCATTGATAAAAGATTTTTCAATATCACCTTTTTGAAGACATATTTCATCACCAAAATAAGATTGATAATTAATAGCATCATCAATTGATAAAATTGTTGGAGATAATAATTCATAATCAATTTTAACAAGATTTGCAGCCATTTCAGCTGCATGTTCTGTTTCACAAACAACAACACCAATTATTGCACCAATACAAAGTGCAATGGACGATACAAATACTTCTTCACCTGTTAATATACCATTTGTCTTATTTGAACCAGGTACATCAATATAATTGACAAATGATACAAAACCAGAAACTTTTGAAGCAGACTCAGTATCTATTATTATATTATTTCAATTAGATCTATAAAAATAAAATTCTTACCAATATGTTTTATTCGAGCATTTGGTTTTGTACTAAGTACAAGTGCAGCATGAAGTGTATTGATTAAAGATGGCATATCATCAACATAAATAGCTTCTCCAGTTGCATGTAAATAAGCTGATCGATGTGGTAATGAACTTCCAACAATTTTCTGTGATTGAGGTCGTTCAGGTATTGTTTGTTGTCCATGAGATATTGGTCGATGATACGACGAAAGAATACTTGAATCGATTATTGGTTGACGTAATTCATTACATACATATGAATAAAATTTAAAAACAAACGATTGAACTAATGTTCGTCTAAATAAATTGAGAAAAAAAACAATCTATATAAATAATGTTCAGTGTGTGTCTGTGCTGGGCCAAAGGTCAAGAATTAATGGTCATATAAGGCTATAAGGGAAAGGCGCCAAGATTATCATACAGAGGTACCCAAAGGTCTTCAAGGACTATTCTGTGGTGATACTCATAGGTCATGAAGGGTGTAAGAGAATAAAGAGATAAGACTACGAGGGATAGAAGAGATATAAGGCTACATAGGCTATAAAAATATGTGCGATAGAACCTCTCTGAGCAAAAGTCTTTCCCCAAATCTCTTTTTTCAGCAAGGTTTTCTCTGCTGTCATAAGGACAAAACAGGGTGTCATTCGGGTTCGCTTGTATATAGTCCGAACAACACCATGTTTTGATCTTAGAATAGTAGAGAAAGCCTTACTGAAAAAAGAGATAGAGGGAAAGACTTTTGTCCAGAGGCGTAAGATTATGAGGTTGTAAAACTTTGATCTATATACATAATATCGCGTGTCTGTATGTCTGTTATCAGATGAAAAGTTAAACGTCTGAAGTCATATGTTAAAGGAGAAACCGGCCGTGCAGTATGCATGGGTTCTCGCTAGTAATAATAATATTATTAAGTGATGATGAATACCTGTATTCAGGTTTACCATCTGGACTTAATTCATCAAGTGGCATTTCTCTAAGAAGTAATTCGCATGTTTGATTAATTGTTTCTTTTGTCCAAGGTAATCCAATTAATTGTTGTTGAGTATGTGTTGCTTGAATTGTTTTTGATGTCATTCCACCAAATGAAAAACAAACTGAAATAATTTGCCATTGATTATTAACTAAATTTGATTGTTCAAGTTGAACTTTAAATCCAGCACTAACAAGTCCTCTAGAATCATCACGACGACGAGCTTGTTTATATGATCGAAGAAAATATTTATTTGATGATTTTACAAGAGGAATATGAATAGCAACAAGAACTTCATTATCAGTCAGTGATACACGACGATCACCAAGAAAAAAATCACATAATGGAATGTATCGTACTTCAGTATTATCAGCACGATGTAATTCAAGTGTAGCATCTGCAGCTACTAATACTGGATTGATATCAGAACTAGATAAAAACAAAACAAAAAAGAATGTATTAAAATATTATCTTGAATATGATTTACATAGGAGACGCAGCAATTATATTTCCACCAAGTGAAGCAACATTTCGTATTTGTGTTGATGCAAAATGTTTCAATTGATCAAGTAAAGCTTGACAGAAACTATCATTAGTATCCTTCCATTCAATTAATTTCGATTTTAAACGTGTAAATGTTACACCAGCTCCAAGATATATTGAATCTTCAGTTCGTTTTATTTCTTGTAATTCTTTTATATGTGTTATTGCAATAAGACGAGGATAATTGATTTGTTGAAATTTTCTTTCCATTTGTACTGTTGTGTTACCAAAAATAAGTTTTGATTGATTACCTGGATAAGTATGACGAAGATGAAGTAATTCCTTAAGTGATACTGGACGATACCAATCAATCGAAGAACCTATTTATTTATAAATATAGATGATTAATTCTATATTTAAAAGAGATAATACCTTTGATATGTATTGATTGAGGAATATAATTTCGAAGTTTTGAAGGAAATTCGACTTGAGTAAATGGTAAAGAATTTTTTTCCATATATGATAAACATTTATCCATTGTAGTTGATGTTATTGATGATGACGATTTTTCATAATGAATTTTATCTATATCACTAGCAAATGTTTTTGCAGTATCAAGAATTGGACGATATCCCGTACATCGACAAAGATTTCCATCAAAAGATTCTTCAATATCTTGCATTGTTGGTAAGAAATTATTTTTTGATGTAAGAGTACCATAAAGAGACATGATCATTCCTGGTGTACAAAATCCACATTGTGAACCAGATAATTCAGCAAGACGTATTTGAGTTGAATGAAGATTTGATTTATTTACTGAACCTAATCCTTCAACAGTAATCACATGACATCCATCAACAGAGCACAATGGTGCCAAACAGGCATTTATTGTATGATGTTCAATTTCCTCAGATTCTCCACCAATATATCTTGAAATGAGAACTGTACATGCTCCACAACCACCTTCTCCACAACCCAATTTCGAACCAGTTAATCGTAATTCTATATACAACAAACAAAAAAAATTTACATCATTTGCAAATGTTAAATATTTGTCATTTACTATTTCTTAGATACCAAAGAAGAGTCCATTCAGGTTCAACATTACGCTCAATAATTTCTGTACCATTAACGTAAAAAGAGAGATAATTCATCTCTGTATTGCTGTCTTTTAAATTCTATCTTCGTGTGGAAAGCATGTGCATATTTATATATTTGGATAAGGTAACAGATAAGACAAGTAAAGAACTGAGGACATTAATATCAACATACTTTCATCATAAGTAACGATGACTAAGTAACTTGAGGGATGATATAGATATATACGTCTTTCATTTTTCATACTGCGGGTGTGGATGTGGGGTTGGAGTGTAGGTGTAAGTGGCAGTTTTTTAGTCTTTAAAGCTCGCCCTCACTTCCACCCATACCAACACCCCACACCCACACCGACACCCACCCACACCCTTGCGATATGTGCTTTTCGCTGGATAATAGGCTATGTGAAATCTTTGTATTTGTATGCAATGACTAGCATCTACCCGCTTACGATTTATTTTATAAACATCCATTCCTTCTGTTTCTATTGCAGACAATCAATATCTCATACCGTTCTAATATTCTACATGGTTGTAACTAATCAAAATCGAATACTTAACAGTAGTGTTTCGTTTCTTATCTTATGATGAAAGATGGATGTGCTTATGAGAACAAAATCAGCTGTCTTCTCGTTCTCAAGTCAATAAAAGACGAAGTAACTATTCACACAACAATCACTTGTGTAGTTTCATTTTTCTAACAACATCGAAATCTAACATAATGGCTTCCACAAAATTTCTTTTACTTACAATAATGGTGATATTCATTATTATTTCTTATACAATGCTGGTTCGAGCTGGGCCTATAGTTGAGCCACAAGCAACATGCCGTGGATGGGGTGATACATCATGTCATGGTAATGGTAGGTGTATCTGTCCATTTGTACCACCGTGCAGATGTATGATCAGCGGAAAATGAAGAACAAATATTCAATATCGTTTGAGTTCGTGTTTTTATGTCACAGTTGTGTTGATGAGTTGGATTAATAAAATCTTGAAGATGTGCGAACCACATGCGCTGTTGTTTTTAGAGAGCAAACGCCAAATCCCTTGTTTCATTTGTTCATGAAAAATATTCATTGAAACTAAGATTTTTGCGAGGTGAACAATATTAGGAAGCGAAATGTGACAGAAATTTCGCATCAGAGCTAGCATCAATTTCTTCTCGTAACCTGAAGTTCACCGAAACCTTGTCGTTTCATGCAAATATGTTAGGACTTAGAAAATACTCTATCGATTCATACAAGAATGAAAACAAGTTTTCTTTGAGCGAAAAAATTTTTCAAACTAATAAAAAAATTCGACTTTGTCTTGCACTCTTTTCGGAATGAATATAACTCTACAGTTAATTCAGAAACGTTTCTCAATTTTTTTTGTCGTCAAGAATGACCATGTTGACAATGATTATTCAATCCCATGGCGTAAATTTCTGCGAAAAAAACGCGTTCTCAAAACGCATTTTTCCATAGTTGCGAAACGCGTTAATGCTGTCCGGTTTAACGCGTTTCACATCTGCTAAAACAAACGTTGTGGAACGATCGTTTTTCCTAAAAAGTTTCGTAGCGTTTCTCAAACTGTAGTGGCGTATATTCTGGATGAAAAAAAATGATAAACGTCAAGTGCTTCATTGAACTTGGGTTGCAGATACAATTTATGCACTCGTTTATTTTTTTTTCATAGACCTTTAGAACTATAACTTACATAAATTTTAATAAAGTCAAGACATGGATTCGAACACGAGAACATAAGAGTAGAAGACATGTGTACAAGCCATTCAACTAAAATAATCTATAATGATATCAGTGTTTATTCTACTGCAGGGGCGGCGGAGTCCTTAGGCTTGGGGAGGCTCAAGCCTCCCCTAAAAAAATAATGGAGAGGCTTGGCGAGGCTATCTCATTCTGAATTTATAACAGATTTCAAAAATATTATCAGCGTAGTTGATTTTTTATATATCTTTGCATGCAAAAATGCAAAAATCTTGAATTTATTTTGAAAAGATACGTTCTCGGTGCACTTACAATAACTGTATTAAAAAATTCTACTGACTTGTACTGATGAGCTTTCAGAAAACTCAAAGAAAAGATGTATAAAAGGTCTCTACTTTCCATTATATTGGAAATAACAAACATAAATGAAATAATGTCTATGTTCATTTATTTTCGAACAGAAAAATAATAAAAATTTAAATTGTTTTTAAAGGTGTGTCGTTAAATTTTCCACAATACTCAGAGAAAAACGGTTTCTTATCTTACTGTAATCGATTTTGAGAGGACAAAAGGTAAAGATGTACGAGATCCTGTAATTTTTCATTATAACAGCGAACTAAAAGCTCCAGGAATGGCATGCTGATTATTGAAATCAAGTTTATTGTACAAAAACGCATTATTGAATACATTGATACTACCAAAGGAATTCGTTTCGTGATCAAAAATTGCCTTAAAGAATTAAAAGTGAATATTTAAGCAATAAATCATTTAGATACAGTGAACGTCAAAAGTCTCGCACCACTTTTTTGTTTTGAGTCGTGTATTTAAACTACACAACATTAATTCAATTCCATCATATGTTTGGATAGCAGAGATCGAGTACTATATATGTACATTTGTTCAATTCGAAAAATCCTTGAATATGAAATAGAATAAGAAAAACAAACTCCAGTACTAAGAAAAAAATTACATAAAAAAAGACAAAATGATATTATTGTTATAGGATACTTTCATAGGCAGTCAACCATAAAAAACTCAAAGTATTCAGAAAACTTATCATTTTAACAGACTTTGTAGAGCTTTTTTCGCTGATCATTTTGGTAAAAAAATATTTTGAATTTCATTGAGAAATGACGGTATTATAATCAAAATATTAAACACTGTGGAATACCCTGTGTTTCAAAAATGTTTCCAACATAGTTTGTTTTGTGAATATCTCTGCAAAAACAAATGATAAAATCTTGGTTTTTATTTCAAAAGATGCGCCGTGAAAAGCTCTACAAAATCTGTAAGAATAAATCCTATTGACTTCTTTTGATGGTTTCTTCTTATACTCAAAATCAAAACAATAATCCCTGATAATGCTACTTTCCACCGTACTTAACATAATAAAAATGTCTGGAAGACTGTTATATTTTCCACGTATCTCGGCTTAAGAAAATGATAGCATCTTGATTTTTTTTTCAGAAGATGCACCGTCAAAAGCTCTACGAAAGCCGTATAAAGAAATTCCTATTGCACAGCAAAAAGCCTTCCAAATATTTTTATTATCATTTTGTCTTTTTTTATATAATTTTTTTCTTAGTACTGGAGTTTGTTTTTCTTATTCTATTTCATATTCAAGGATTTTTCGAATTGAACAAATGTACATATATAGTACTCGATCTCTGCTATCCAAACATATGATGGAATTGAATTAATGTTGTGTAGTTTAAATACACGACTCAAAACAAAAAAGTGGTGCGAGACTTTTGGCGTCCACTGTATAAAAGCAAATTCAATTCAGAAAAGTGAAAACTATAGCGTCTCGTAAATCTTTGCTTTTAGCCCTCTCAAAATTGAGATGAGCAAGCCAAGAGAACGTTTTGCTCCTTTAAAAATAATTTAAGTTTCTATGATTTGTTTATACTAGGATAAATGAAAAATAGATATATTACAAAAATGTGTATTACTTTCAATATAATGGGAAGTAGCAATATTTTATTCATCAGTTCTTGCATTTTCCGAAAAAAACTCATCAGAACAAGTCAACAAGACTTTGTGATGCAGTAGTCGGAAAAAATCCAACAACAGCTACTCGGATTCATCTTTTCAGAATTTCTTGGGATTATTCTATAAATCTCAGTATTCATTTTATCGTCAAACGAAAGGGATTAAAGCACAGACAGGTGTCTGACTGAGGATGAAGGCAGACAAGACGCGGGGCGAAGACCAGCTAATAATGAAGGCTTCCTCTTCCGGACCACGAATAATTTTTGGCATAGCTGAATTGTGTCCTGTGCTATCAAATGGATCAATTCCGTGGTGTAAACGAATCCAGTGAATCCCCAAAAAAATTGGAAGATCCTCAAATTCATCGCGCATCTTTTCAAAAATTTGTCAAGATTACATTGTTTGTCTGTGCAGAGATATATGCAAAATAAACCATGTTAAAAGCATGTTATCACACTCACTATCTCTTTAATGAGAGTTGGAGTTAGAAAACTAAAAATGCCCCCTCCCTCCTAGCCCATCACAGTCTGAGAAATTTTGAGCCTCCCCTAGGTTGGAATCGTTCCGCCGCCCCTGTTCTACTGTCATCCAGAGTCTCGCGTAAACTTACTAAATTAGATTTCTAGTTTCCCATTTCAATGAATTAAAAATCAACATTTTCTTGGTGCCTATGTCCAATTACAAATGTGATCTCCTCTTTATATATTTTTTATTTAAACTCTTTCAAACTTAAATTTAAATACCCAAGCGAAATGAGTTCGATTGATTTAAAGTGTATTTAATATTTAAACAAGTTGAATTTCTTAGATATAAACTTTAGAAAATTTAAAAATTAATCTTTTTAATTATTTTCTTGGTTTAATGGATTTTTTGTAAATTTAAATTCGTTATTCTTTTACCTAGTCACATCACTAAATTAAAAGGAATTTTCTTCTGTAAGCCGAATCTCTTTTATTAAAAAGTCACGCTTACATCAATAATGTACGAACCAGGATCATATTTAGTGGTCTTGAACACAGTATCATCGGTCACTCTCAAGTAGTTCAAATATGAACTCATACTAATAAATATTCAAATTATACATAACGCGAAAATTCTTTCGTTCAGAAATAACCAAACAAAGTTGTCGTATTCATTATATTAGCGTCAGTCTTTAATAAATCTTGTCGAATTGTTCAATGTTTAAAAACAATTCTTGGTGGAATGTTACGAA
>CAJNOP010004416.1:0-10532 GCA_905250075.1 Rotaria sp. Silwood1 | reverse complement strand
TAAAAGTTTAGTATCTCTTTTGAACTGATGACAGTATTGTTGCCATGACCTTCTTTTCTTTGCAAATAATACAAGATGTGAGTTTGTTGACTGTGTTCTTTTGTCGCCACAAAACTGATTATTGAAATAGTCTCTAATATACTTGTTTGTGAAGTTGTACATGAAAATTATGTTTATCTTTTGTTAATCTATTTTACAAGATTAATGCCTAACTTCAATAAGACAACGCTGTAAACCATATAAATCAGTGATAATCAGTTCTAGTGTGTCACCGTAAGTAGTTTTCTTAGAAAACAGAAATAGGAAGGCAAATGATGACGAAATAATGTGACACTCAACGTAACAATACACAGTTTTATAGTCGTTTCCGATGGTCGAAATGATTGTTTCGGAGAAAAGTGGTAGACACTTGGAAAAAGAAATCCAGAAACCAGATCCAATCACAGAATTTCTGTCTTCAAATTTCTATCATTTGCTTGAGTCTCTATCAAAAATACTGTCTCTTTAGTGGGTTCGCGTTGGAAATCCATGGATCCGAAGTCGGAATCTATGGTTCGGATACTGAACTATTTGCATCTGCACCAACTATTGACAGTTTTTTCGAGCAACAACTCAGTAATATTTATAGACAAATACAAGCAATACTTCAGCGAGATATCCTATGATTGTGATAAAGTTTTACATCATTTAAACAAAAACTTCGAAATGTCTTAGAAACAGATGTGCCAGTAACTAGAAGAACATCAAAATCATATATATGATAAAAACAACCAAATGCAATCATAAATTAACTCAAAACTACTTCATTATGTAGGAGAACAATATGACGCGTTTTACTATTTCTTTTAACACTGACTAACTTTGAATTCGACAACGGCTACCACGGCCAGTAAACCGATGACCAGTGATAGGATGCGGATCATCACAATAAGGGTGGGTGTGCGTGTCGATATAAATAAGAAACATTTTGACCCACACCCACACCCTCAAGAAGTTCTAGATTCGTATTTTACATTTTGATTTTCAATGCCCAATAATAAAATGATGACTTTTGGCGCCATTCGAAATATATCATTTCGACCATAGTTACCATTGGTAACTATGTTCTGTTACAGACACACAGACAGACAGACACAGATGAATTTCCGTTTCTATAACCTATCCTTTCAGTCTAGGAAATAATGAAAAATAATCCAGAAAATATTGTATTTTCATCATTTCTTTTTTTCTTTATTTCTTTGCTAAACTTTTTCAATTCATATAAATCAATTTTTCAATTAGATGGATCATTAAATGAACTATTTCAAACTTATCTTTTCCCATCAGCATCACTTCATGAGATATATAAAGTAAAGAGTTTGCTTTTCTTTATTTAATTAAATATATTGATGATAATTTTAGTATGCATTTTGTGAAGAATGTTGTGTCTCATCATGATGCCTCATATTCATATTGTAAACAAATTTTCATGATAGATTTACTTCAGGATATTGTATTTGGTACTAAATTATTCTTTATTTTCAATAAATATTAAATAATTAACAGCGAATCGATTATTTTTTCTGAAAAAATATTTCATTTGATATTTGATATTTTAATTAATAAAGAAAAATCAATGAAATTCTTTTTTGTTTTTTTTATTGTTGAAGCGTTTCTCGGTTGTGCCGCAATATTTTTTATTTCGTATATATCTTGACTTAAGAATATGATGAAATCTTGAATTTTTTTAAACATAGATCTTCAAAAGCTCTATGAATAAATCCATACCGCAAAACAAAAACAAATACTTCTAAACATTTTTATTATGCTCAATTTAATCGAAAGTAGCTATATCTAAGATCATTCTCCAATTTCCAAAATATCGTTTAAATTACTACTCTCGAGAATGAAGTAACCAAAAGATATTTCTATATAATAAAATATGAATCAACACTATCATAGTGAAGATCATTGAAAGAGTTAGATCAGATAATTTCTGAAAAAAAAAGAACAAATCAATTCTATTGAAATCTTCTTAATTACGATTATTCAAATTCATCAAATAATAAATAATATAAATTTTCTGTTTTATTTTTCATCTTGAAAAAAAAACCAACTGAATAGAATAATTTATATTTAATAAATTAAAAAATTAAAAAAAACATTCATTTTTTTAAATTTAATTTCAAAATTTATTTTGTCAAAGTACAGACAAAAAAAAGGAAATGAGGCGATAGCGTCAATGTCACGTATAATTTATTCTCTTAATTGTTTGATGTGTGACAAATAATAAATAAGGGATAAATGCTTGATATTGTTCGAATGATCGATGTCAGGATTTAAACAAATATTCATATGACGATAATGAAACAGTCACCGGATAGAAAAAAAAAAGAAAAGAAAAACTCGAGAAGGAAAACTAATAATAATAATATTAATAAAACAACACACACATCACAAATTGGTCAGGTCATGTATATCAAAAGAACAATCTCCAAATGTCGTTCGCTGAAAATCAAGTATTACTTCAACATCTAAATCAAATGTTGAACTTGGAATTGGATTTTGTAAATTATTTGGTATTTCTAAATCCATTGATGATGCTTGTGATATTTGATTAAATAAAAGATTTGTTGATGGTGATGGAATTAATGGTGATGTTGAAAGAATTTTTCGTCTATCATTATTACTGTTTACTTTTGATTTATTCATTCGATGACGTATTATCACAACAATCATTCGACGAAATAATGGACTTTGAACGATCCATTGTTTTTAATTGTTTACTTAATTTTGATGATATCATTTGATCGATTTCATAATTACTATGAGATGATGATGGAGATTGTGAACTAATTGATGAAGATTTTGATAACGATGAATATGTAATATCAATTCCTGAAAATATAATAAAATTTGAAAATAAAAACAAAATCTGAATTACAACTATTGCTATTATTATTTAATGTCGATGGAGGAGAATGATTTGAGCATATCATGTTATTTATTTGGCATTTGTTGTGTTGATGATGCATATGATTAATCTTGAGAATTATTTTGTAAAAGATTATATAAATTTTTATTCATATCTCTAACAGATATAAATGATCATTGAGTTGATATTGTTGATGTTGAAAATAAAACGTTTAGTGATGATGAGATTTGTTCATTTGAAAACATACTGCAACCAATTCATTTGTTAATAGTGGCAACAGTAGACATGAAATGAAAATATATTCAACTTTGAGTAGTTTTTAAAACTCTATAAAATAGACCTTAATTCAACGCTGAAATAGATTTTGTAAAGATTTATATAGATTCTAGTTGCTTCTGAAAGTAAATTCTATTTTTAAAAACTTGAATGAATGTTTATAATCGGATGGATCATCTCTCTTTCAATTCTGGCACTATATGTATATAATATTTTTCATAAAATACAATTGTATGGTACATGAATTATTTAATGACTGACTATCATTTATTTTATTTCAAAAACAAAACAAACTTAAACACTACATCTGTAACATAAAGATTGAGTCAACAACAATATTTGACAAAATGACTATTAACACAAAAATTGACTAATATTAAACTTTACAAGATTAAAAAGAAAATTTACAATATAAATTCAATTTTTATATACAGTTATATTTATTTCAGCAAATCATTGAGAACTGCATATATAAGAAAATATAGATATACGTTAATTTATTGATTGATCAATGAATTGATCTATTCAAATGTGTCCATTTGTTTACTGAAGATAAAGTTTTGCTTGATTGTCATGTGATGTTGATGACGAAGAAAGTCGAAAAAGACGCGAAAGAAATAGAAATAGATCGTTTTCTTTAATAACCGAAAAGATATTTCTAAATGGTTAGCAGATTCAATCTGAGACCATTAGTGTCTATTAGACTTCGATGAGCCATCGCAATATTAGATGAAAACCATTATCGAAATCCTAATTAACAAGATAAACTAGTGCTTCAACCGACATTTATTGTTGATAATAATATACGTCAACTTTTCTTATCATTCTGTCCCATTATTTATCATATAATGTTTTCCACAGCAACTAAGAATACTATCATATTACCACCTATCGACTGTAAAGTACACTTTTTCTCGAGTCGGATCCATACGGACCCCCATCTCAGTTTTCAAGTATAGAGAGAAAAATTTTCCATCAACCTGTGCAGTAAATGTGAGTAATATTTGCAGAAGATTATTAGAAATAGAATTTAAAAAGAAATCCGCCTTTTCGTACTATTTTCTCGTAACTAAAATTATTCAGCTATTTCAACTAGTCTTTAAAAGTTTCAGAATACATTTTACAATGAAAGAGAATATTCTAAAAAATTCTGATATGATGATACTAAGATCGAGTTCAATTCACTTTTGCACACTTATAACATAAGATAGAACCTTCTACGTAGAATATTTTCTAGAGCTAGACGAATGCATGAAATACTATGAATTGAAACGATATCTCAACAATAATATATATGTAATTAGTTCTACTCTATGGGATCTGAGCGGATCCCAAACGACGAAAACACATTGATGCGTACTTCTAGTTTTTTTTATCATATTGACGATGTAAGAATCGAAGACGCTTATATAATCAATATACCCATCTAACTTTCATT
The DNA here is from genome assembly GCA_905250075.1 of Rotaria sp. Silwood1. Lineage (NCBI taxonomy): Eukaryota > Metazoa > Rotifera > Eurotatoria > Philodinida > Philodinidae > Rotaria > Rotaria sp. Silwood1. The sequence goes on along the minus strand of CAJNOP010004416.1, from coordinate 5,904 downwards.
AATGCAATCAAACAATGAGAAGAAGAGATATTGACATAATTATCATGATGAACTTTTTCATACAAGATTTTCATCGACAATTTTAGCCACTATAACTTAAATTCAATAATTGGCACTCAGATCAAAAACCACCGATCGGAGTCGATCATATAACTAGAAAATCGAAGGAATCGTCTTAAAATTTGTTCAAATCCAACAGGAATACGAGGTCCAGAATCTTTCGATCTGGACAAGCATTGATAGTCTATCTAGACTAAGGCATCTTACATGAGGAAATTGAGAACATAAGAAAAAAAAATCAAGATATTTTCTTTCGTTCAACAATTTTCTATTAAATAATTAATGCTGATCAACAAGTTTTGTGTTCTTTCTCAAAGAGCACAAGAGAAATCTATCTTCGACAGAAATTCTCGTGATACAATACCAATTAACTTGTCAAAAGTTGACTGGTGGTCTCTAATACTATCTGCATTTTAGGATGACAGAAAAGTTTATTTGAAATAAAAATTTTAGAGTGTATTACAGAAATTTAGCTCATAGAAGGTAAAACAGATGAGATTTTCTAATGGCTGGCTACAACAAAAAAAAAATTTCAATAAAAGTGCTAATGAATGAATGATATACACGAACATTGACTTGAAATAGATCTCGTCGTTGACGATATTTCCACTCATACAGTTCTTCATAAAGTAGAACTGATATATTTCTGTTAGTTCAAATGAAATTAATGCGACTAACTTAACGTAAATGTGATTCCATATGCTAAGGTGATACTTGTCAACAGTTGTCTCTTGTTCATCTTATTAGTTAACGCATCTTCACATCGACGATTAAAAGCAAGAAAAAGATTGACGAGGCAACAAAATTTAGTTCAATTATTTTTCACTCTTTCTCACAATTTTTCTTTCGCCAGAAATTATCTATTGACTTTACCGTGTATATTGAATTTCGTCTGCCGGTCAATTCACGTCCGGTTCACACGTTGATTCGACGGCATAGTCAGAAAAGAGAGAGAGAGAGATAGAAATGGAGTGACTATTTGTTCAACGCGAAAATGAAATGGAGCACACTGGAATAATAGACAATAACAATGTGCTACTTCTTATTCATTAGATTGAATTAGGCAGAACTGTTGATGTTGTGTTGAAATCGGTGTTTTCAATAACTAGACTGTTTGATACTTTCAATGGCTGAAACAAAACGGAATTTAAGTGATATTGAATCAAATAATGATAGAAGAAAGAAGATACGAAGTAAGTTATATTCATTGATTTATCTTTTATTAACCATTAATGAATCCATTTTATTTCCTTTTCTTAGCAAATAATAAGAAACGGTAATTGACACAATTGTTTTTCTTGAAGTTTTCTAATTGTTAAGAATATTTTAAAATCTAATATAGAATACATAGATCACCCTTCGAAGATTTATCGAACGAAATTGTGTATGAAATTCTGGATTTTCTTGATGGATGTGATGCACATGAAGCATTTTCAAATTTGAATGCCCGTTTCAATCGTATTGTCCATTGTCCATCTCGTCTTCTCAAGATTAATCTTTCGTTTACATCTAAATCGATATTCGAATATCGATGTAAAAAAATAATTTCGGAAAATATCGATCACATCGTTTCACTTCATTTATCAAGTGAACTTAGTATTCATCTCTTTCTCAAATCTTTCTCAATCGATTCGTTCATTCGTCTTGAATCACTCGTCCTCAATCAAATCAAGTCAAATGAACTTGAACCTCTTTTTGCTTGTTTGATTTTACTTCCTCGTCTCTTCTCTTTATCTATCGATGTTATTGACACTATGAAAAACGAAGATCTTATCTTCGGTCTAATCTTTCAATTACCTGTGTTGGAATATATTAATTGTAGGACTCGGACTAGACCTTTACTTCGATGTCCCTATCTTCGTCGCATTCCAAATCATATTATTGGGCAACAAAACAATACAATCAAATATCTGGTTACTAATCATTATTGCAATCTTGATCAACTTGGTCCTCGCTCGTATATGCCTAAACTTCGTCGTTTATCATGTAGTTTTGGCAGGAAGGTCGCAAATATACCAAAAGATATGCCGATGACTCCGTCCGATTTGACACACATCTGTCTCACAGAAGCTTGTTATTTACCATTTGATCAGTTCGAATTATTTATTTCAAAATTATGTCCTCGAGTAGAAATGTTACGTATTAATATACTTGATGAAAAGAATTATCTCGATGCTGAACGTTGGCAATGTTTAATTGTACAGCATATGGGTCATTTAAGGACATTTGACTTTCAACATAGATGCGTGATAGCATCGGATGATTATCAATATAATACATATCATGCAATTATTGATAGATTTTCCTCTCCATTTTGGCTCGAACATCAATGGTATTTTGCCCATCAACATTCCGGTTGTTCAAAGCATCGTTATGGCAGATTTTATTCAATTCAACCATACAGGTATCGAAAGAAGCTTTCTTTAATTGTTTCATTCATTTCTTCTATCATAAGGTATAAATACCATATGTCGCCATTTGAAAACGACTACATATGTCCATATCGAGATAGTGGACTCAATATGGCTCGTCAGGTCATCATTGAAAGCTATCAATCTCTCATTCATTGCTTACTTAGATTTCCACGTGCAACTAAGTTCACTTTTGAGGATAGAGATAACGAAGACAATTATTTGCCTATTACCGATCTCAATCGTATTGTTTCTTTGGCACATCTTAATCAATTAGTTATTGGCTGGAGAAATCTGGAATCTGTTCAGTTGCTTGAACTTCTTCGTCATGCATTCAATGTTCATTCACTGGAACTCATTTGGTTCTCCCATCTACAAATACCATCTTTATCTTCCAAACAAGTTGATAATGATCATGTGATATCTAACAGAAACAATGTTGTTCAATTGATCATTCGATCGAAATCCACTCTGCAACAGCTTCACGTTCTCATGAGCATTTTTTCACATATCAAGCATCTTCAATTAAATATAACCTATAATGATTATCAATCGATCATCAAATTCTTATTATTGGAAAATCGAAACAACAACCGACATCTCTTCTCATTATGTCTCAACATTGGATGTGCAAACTGTGACATAGTGAAGAATGTGAAAGCATTTATCGATAATGAGAACTTACTCGACAACTATTCGATTACATTCTCGAATGATGCTGTCTATTTACGGTGGTAGAAGCTGATTTATTCAATAATGAATATTATTCTTGACTCAGAGTGATGTGTTTGTTGGATTGTATAATGCCTAATACGAATACATGAAACGAGTTTTTATTTTTGAATCTGAAAATATAGGCACGATCTAAACTTTGCAAATATTATGGAAGAAGTTGAAGATCACTGAATAAATGTAATTTTTTGAGATTTAGTTGGGAATCGAACTGAAATTCAAAGATCGATGAGTAAAGTAAGAGAGAGAAGAGGGCTCAAGTAAAAGTCTATATATGTCTAATGATGATTGCGAAACTATTGTTTCTATATAAATATCTCTACTATTTCCAAGAACTGTTTGAATTTTCTAGCAAGGTGTACTTTCTAATTTTTTTAATTAGAAATAAATTAGTCTGTACTGCTAATAGTTATCTTAATGCTGGTTATTCTTAGATGCAATGTACGTCACTTTGTTGTTCATCTATTGAATCTCGTTCTTCAAGGCAATGATGTAATGCACATGAGCGAAGCCAAAGTACAAACTACTGATAAAGCTACTAATCTGTTGTTTTTTCAAAAATCGTTCATATCAATAATAAAAAAGCTTTTTTCCAATGATTAAAAAATTGAAAACATAGCAGTGACTCACTCACATAAAAGTTGTCAAGTGATTTTTATTGATCTTGTATTGTCGCACGTAGCTATTGTCGAAGGAAAAAAGCTTACGTTTATATTGTAGTCGATACTATCAAAGGGTTTCGAGTTTGTGCCCAGGATAAGAACCTTTTGTAGCTCCGGTGGAACATTTTTTGCCGTTTTTAGGGTTCGATAATAATACACCTATTTTTTTAGAGTGTAGGAGGTCCTCATCATCAAATACTTTTTACATTCTTATTTTAGATTGGATCATTGTTTTTCCTATGTCCAATGTTCATGTGATACCAGGGTTGCCAAATCTTCTGATTTGAGCAGGGAACTCCTGATTTTTTATCTTTTCTTCTGATAAGAAATCTCCTGATTTCAGGAGCTGATTTTTATGATTTTTTCCTAATTTCTCCTGATTTATAGTTTTGTTTCTAGTTGACTAAAGCAGAAACCAGTGAATTAGATATGATCTCATATAGACTTGCTAGACATTGTACGTACACCTAACTTACAAAAGCTACTGTAGTTAAAGTACGCTTTTCTCATTTCTGCTTCAAGTGAATTTCGTGAAACAGCTTTTAGAGACGTGAGGTATAATCGAGCAACCACAGACATACAATGAAACATGATTTTCTATCAGCTGAACTGAAATTTAAAATGGAAACATATCACACTAGCACATAGTTTTATGATTATTTCCTACGTAAACCTTATCCATTGAAACAATTATGTTGATCAAATAACTAAGTCATTTTTTAAAAGTACGACGAATTGCTCAGTAAAAAGCTCTTATCATACTTGTTGCTTGATATCTTGATTCATATTCATTAATGAGTTAATTTCATTTTTCAATATTGTGCACTTTAATAAATGATTGTGAAATAACTATTAAACCTCTCCGCTTAAAAAACTCGAGATCTTCTAATATGCTGCAGCGTACACTCCCTTAAGGCATCTTTCTATTATGATACACATTTTCCATAGGTTTCAATGCAAGATATTTTGACAAAGCTCCCTGATTTACCAGACTTTTTCGGGGCTATTCAGAGTTTTTCAGGATTTCTAGCTTTTGTTTGATAAAAAATCTCCTAAAAATAGACTGTTTTAACTGAAAAGTATTGACAACTGATGTAACAATTTTTAACTGTTACTTAAAATTAAGTACATCTTCTATGACGTCCTTCATATCAAATCCTCCATTAGTCTTCTAATATGAAAAAGTCTTCTGTTAAAGAAGGGGTTTAATATAAAATATATCGGATTATCACGTTTTTTTTAATTTTAATTCAGATGAAAGGAAATTTTTCACTATAAGCTTGATATACAAAAGAGAAAATTGCTTATGTAAGCAAAAGATTGAATTTTCTTTGTGTAAAACTATGTAGACAGCTCTCAGACATCAAGTAAAAGTCTCCGGATTTTTTTCCTGATTTCTTAAATTTGAATTTGGTAAGCCTGTGTGATACATACATATGCATATATAGTGAAATGATGATGATGGCTTATTTTCAATCGTTACTAATTGTTCAATTTTTAATGTTCAATTTTAAAAAGAAAATTAATTCAACAGAGAATTGATTTAATTGAAAATGAGAACAGTACATTGGCTCTGTTGCCACTCTGTGTCCATGCCATTATACTATAGAATGTTCATCGGTTCATTTTCATATATGTTTTAGATAATATGACTTCTTCGTTAAATACTATCTCATTTCTTCCTTCACAAAGAAAGCCGGCGCTATTGATGAACGGGTATATATATATATAAACTGAACAAAACTATAAGTACAACAAAATATTGTCGTTGTGAAGATCTCATTGCACTGTTACTCTACATACAAATATAAATGATGCTTATTTAAAAAGTAATGGTGATCATGACTGATATTTATATTATCTGATTTATATTATAATTTATTTTCGTATTTTATTCCCTTTTTTTTCTGCATAGAATAAAACTTTCTATCATGATTACAAATCAGACTACTAATATCCTTGTTTCTCTCTCCTTGCAACATCTGTTCTCTCGACCGTTATATATCTATTTTTTGTTCTACATATATTTGCATTTCAAG
>CAJNOP010004414.1:0-10532 GCA_905250075.1 Rotaria sp. Silwood1 | reverse complement strand
TTATGCATCGTTGTAAATGACTTCGACGATCCACTATCATTTATGAAGTCTCTGATCTATCAAATAATGCAAAATTATTCAATTCGACATGCAGAAATAGATCTATTACAAGATCGTAAAAAATTTTATTTCATTTTTCAAATAATATTTAATGAGATTTTCTTTTTACAGCTCTATAATTAGATGATCTTGATGCAAGTGTTCATTTATTAAATAATGGTGAAATATGTGATTTTTGTAAAATAAAACAATGCTTCGTTCAACAATAACAAATCACGATTATCTATTATTGAACAACTTTGGTATTTAATCAAAATTTTCGAATAATTAATTTTATTATTCAGATTAAAACGAATAATAATTGAAAATGCATTTACTTTTCTGTCAAAAAGATTTTGTTTTTGTTAATTGAAATTTATTCATAAAAATTTATTTAGATATAACTAATATTATTAAATAACTCGTGAACAACTCAAAACTGTAAGATAAATTAATTAATGAACTTAAAATCTTCTTTTTCCACTTGATTATGTTCGTACTCGAAATTTTATCTTGATTAACTGAAGTATTACAATTAGCGTAAGATTATAATGAATCAATGGAATTATTATACAATAGTTATTAGGTGATTTTTTTCTTTAATTTTTTTTTGTTCTATTTGAACAAATTAATTCGCTTTAAATTGAACAATGTATAATCGATATCATTGTAGTAAATTATGGAATTCATTTATTACTTGCCAAAGTTGGTAATTGTCCCAGATGCTGTGACAGAGCTAGAAAATTAATATACTCGATCGAAATCAAAACGAATATTTCGACTAGTAACATCGATAATAGATGAACACGAGCATTCAATATAAAATGTACCAGTGCTAAAAAAAAAGTTAGATTTAATCTAAAAAAAAATTTTAATTTTGTAAATTAGGTTAAAGTTACTGGTCGTTTATTTCGAAGAAGTAACAAGATTAATTAGAGATTTTCAGCGTGAAAATGATCGTGCAAATATAGTTAGAATATTCAAAGAAATTGTGAAGAAGAATTGGAATATGTAGAATCTAACAATGAGTACAATTATAAATTGGCAATTAATTTCAGTAAAACCAACCTTACTAGTAAGAATATTTATTCTCTTATTTCTTATTTTGTAATAATAAACCAAACGAATGCTTTGATATGTTTAACATCGCAACAATTCATTTTTAAGTTTAAGGAAAGAATATATCATTGAAACTTCATTGGTTGAGGTATTTTCTTAATTTATTACTTTATAATAAAGTAATAAATAATTATCTTTCAAGAGAAAATTTTTATTAAAATTCATTAGATATCATTTGAAAGTGTTCAAATTGATAAATATAAAAAAAAATGCTACTACAAACTTTTTTGTTGCACGAGGCAGAGAAATATTCTTTACATGAGATGATAAAATTTTATGTTTGGTTATCTATAGAAAATATATAGACTGTATCAGGTTACTGTGATAATACAAGAAACAATAAAAATCAGATAGTTTTTGAATTAATTTTTATTTGAAAGCGTATTGAAACAAGTGAAAAACATGAGAGTAATTTAAAATGTCTTGCACTATATCAACGTGCTGTTCAACATGGAAATTTTGCTTTAATTTAATTTCAATTTTATATCTCTTTATTTCATTGAATTTATTTACTGGTTATCGAACACGAATGAATGTTTATCGACTTGTACCATTGAATAAAAATCTTTGAAACACATATTATTGTAGATTTTTGTAAGAAACCATTTTAATCAATGTATTCACATGAAAAAATAATTACTACATTGATATTTATTATGAAAATGTCGACTTAGTGGACTTGATAATTTCTCCTGTTTTGTTGTGAGTATTTAAAAACTTCAGTCCTTCATCAGTTCTTTTTTTTAATTTATAGAGTTACAATATACTTTAATTCACATAATTGAAATATTCGAATAAGATGATGGATAGAATTCGATAATATAGACAACACTTTCATTCATATTGTTGTTACATTTCTAGGAAAATTGGTATATGATGATTGGTTCTGTTTTTGGATTATATAGCAGATTCATTGGTATTAGTACTGATTATCATTGCTAAAATAAATGAGCTGAAACTGTTGTCTTCATATGTATTCCTTATTATTTTTAACAAATCAAATCAAATCAAAAGTTCGTAATGAGATATGAATAATAAAGAAAAAAGCATAACTACTGTATGAGAATTTTTGATAATTCCAGTTTGCAATGTCATTACGGAGTGATTCATCATGAATACCAATTTAGTTTCAGAGCAAGTCGAAACTATTTTTTTGAATTAAAAGATGCAACGAAAAAATGTGAATAGACAAATTCATGCTTTTTTTGTCATAATTCGTGTCATAATTTCTTCAAGGGTATGGGTGTGGATTTTCTCATCACAGACATGCCCGCACGCACGCCCACACCCTCTTTTCGGTCGATTCAAGGAGGATGTATGATCGTAATTTAAATGAAAATTCACTATAATTCGAGGCGGCTTTGAGATGAAATTTTCTTTTGCCTAAAGAATGCCCCGATTCTTCTCGTCAAAATTCTGATTTACTATGGAACTTGAGTTCGGCAGCAGCTTTGGGCTATATGCATAAGTCGTCTCAATTCGAGCTATATAATTGAGGTCAAAACTTTTTTTCTTCGGTCAAAGTTACATAGATAAGTCATGTCAATTCGAGTTATATAATCAGGCTAAAATTTTTTCCTTTGATCGTCTGAATAGAGGCTGGGTTTTTTGCGAAATTTTCATTTATATTCGAACTCGAATTAGGCAGGTACTATTAACACATGCTTTTATTTTCATTGCTAATAATTGAAAGATGTCTCGTATTTATTTCAGAACTTTCTTTATGACGTCGCACATTAAATCTTTTCAACTTTCAAAAAGTAAATAATAAAAAGAAAGTTAATCAATATTTATTATGTCATCTGGATAAGAAATAAGAGATGTGCGAAAATGAAGAATGTTTCTTGAACCAATTCCTTTACGAGTTTGTTGGTGGTGAAATAAATCTACCACTAAATAAGACAATATTTTGTCGACTTTCACGAATGAAGAATAAAAATGGACGATCAGCTTTGAATTCAATGGGATGTGGTGGTTGATGGACTGATGCAGAAATAGGGATGATAACGGCTGTAGCTGCTGCTGCTTCTGATCCTAAATGAAAGAAGAGAAAAAAAAAAGATAAAAGAAAATCTGTGAATTGCTAAACATGTCTTCAAACAGATAGTAAAGATTTAGTACAAACATACTCAATTATTCTTTTTTTAATGTATCACAAACATGTACTTTATTATCGAGAAAACTTATTTTTGATTAAGTTCTGAGTGAATTTTATATATATGTAAATATTGAAGCATTTATTAACAAGATAAACTTGTAGATCTAAGAAATTTTCCAGTTAATAACGTGAGATTTGTTTTTAATTTCTCGTATGGAAAACAAAAACAGATGGTCATTATCAAATTCAATGAATCCAATGTTTGATGCTTTTCAATATCTTTTCATAAACTCTACAGCAGTAGCAACTATCGCTTTCGACTCTTTGCTGAAAAGAATAAAAACTAAAAAATATTCTTTGTTTAAGATATGAATCAGTTAAAACAATCGAATAACAGTTATCATCATTAATTAAGAAGTCATTCGAATCATAGATAAAAAGTTAGAGCTCTGAATAAGATGGGACAATCCTATTTCATCCGATCTCTTTCTGTGAAATTGTTGTCCTTTATTCTCATGAAACAACCCAAAGTCGTTTTTCTGTTGAAATGTGTTGCAACAGGGTACTGTATGGAAGCTCCGAGTAGTCAAATTCATTATAGCCTCATTGTTTATCATTTTCTTCAATATAAATAGGTTCATTGCTGACTTCTTCTGAAGCAGGTATCAGCGATTTGTGATTTCGTGAGTTTAGGTGAGTTTAGATAAGTGTGACTGATTTTATCGTGTGAATGGATTTTTCAATAAATGAGAGCAGCGATGATGGCGAATGAGTCTGGCAAATAGTGAAAATTGGAATTGGAGCGTCTAAGACTAAATATCAGAAACTCCACTAAACTCTATGAACTCCTGTTGTTACCTCACCAAAACCAACTAAACTGACCTCAATTGACATAAGCTTCAAGAAATCACTTTATTTCACTTGAAATCAATCAAAATTACAAAATCATCGATCGTTGATACTGGACGTTCCACGATTCAATGTATCCACCTTAATTAGAAAGATAACTGCTTGCTACTACAATGCAAATAGAATATCTGATAATTAGGTACAAGCCCAATACTTTTCCATATCATAGATATTATTCAAAATTCTTAGTTATTAATCAAATGAAAATATTGTTCTCGCTTATGCCTCAAAACCTAACAATAGTGAAACCACCAACGTAGTCGAGTTCAACCTGGTTCTGCGCTGATTGTAGACGGTTTTTATCGATTATAAACATTCTCTCATGACTTTTAGAGTGATTTACAAGACTTCTGACAAGTATACTGATTCATCATTTGTATGAGTTTAATTGATTTAGAGTGAGTTTAAGTAAGTTTTAATGAGTTTTAGTGAGTTAGGGATTGATTTAAATCAGTTGATACCCCCTTGCTTTTTCTGCTATTTTTCATGCAAAACTTTGCTATTATTTTTCAGAAGTTTAAACAATAAAATCTAAAATTATTTTTGTAGAATTCTATGTGCTTCATACTTGTTTTTATTTATTAACAAACTTCCTCATAAGTATTGATTATGTAGATAAAAAGACATAACAATGAAGACTCTTAAGTTCATATAACCTTTCCACTCAATTTTTTATAAGTTTTAGTTTAATGAGAAGTGATTGTTAACAATCTGAGAAAATTAAGAAAACTTATCAGAAGCTGAAAATTCATGGATAAAAAAATGTACTGAAGAAGAAACTCTATTACTTCCAAATGCATAGATGCATGGAAATGAAATTCTCTAAGACAAAATGTAGAGAGTAGATTCTGATGGAATCGAGTAAATTTCGACAGATTTTAACGGATTCTAATGAATTTACTATCATGTTCATAGTGATTCGTCAAGACCCTAATACTCTAGATTTAGAATTTCATTCTTGACAAAAACAGTACAATAATTAATACAAAAAAAAAATAAATATCAACTAAAGTGATCAAAACATGACTTGATAGAAGGAAACGAAGATGATTGAATAAAAAAATCTTATAAGCCGACTCAAGACTTAAAAAAGAACCTTTTTTGTATTAGATGCGGTGTCCAATAGGATGCGATGGGACAAATCAGTTTATTCTACAGGAGGATTGTTTCATCACATTGAGAACTTTACGAAAAATATTTTCAGTATGTTTTATACTCATTTATATCAATAACTTTGATTTTTTTAAACAAAAGATTCGAAGAAAAACTGTTAAGAAATAAAATATCATATTTTACTGTTTTTTTTTCTCCAATGAAAAACAAAAATGATCAACGATAGGTTTAAACTCAATTGCCATATTCATTAGCTTCCAAATATATTTTTGTCGCCCTGTTATTACTCTTGTTCCTTCAGAAGCTTTACAATTAAGATATATTGCCTTTATCAAACAGACTACTTTTCAAAGAAGATAAAAACAACTAACCTTGTTCGTTTACATCAATAAACGCTTTGTGAATAACCTAAAATATTAGCACTGATTAACATTTTCTTATCAATAAATAATTTACCTTGCTAATGTATAAATGATCTTTATTATCTTTTTCACTAACAATACCTGAAAAATTTGCTTTATCACCTCTAAATGCATCTTTCATTCCAAGTTGTTGAAGAATATCACTTAATTCAAATGTAGTTTCCATTTTAAATCTTGGTAAATATAAAAGAAGTTCTTCTGTTTTTGTATTTTGATGACTTAATAAATTTTGCATTAAATCAGGTCGTGACGCTAATTTTTGTTCGACAACATCTAATTGAACTCCTCGATTAGGTAAAATTACTGTAAAAACAAATTCAACATCTTTATTTTCACTTTTATATGGTACATGAACAATTTGTACATATAAATCATTATTCTCAGCGTAAGCATATTTCTCTCGTTGATGCATTAATGTTACTTTAGAAATTTTACCATTTGTTTCATAAAAATCAGCATTTTTCTTTGTTAAATTTTGGTTAAATTCTTTTATCCATGTACCCTATTATGTAATTAATCAAAAATAAATTAGTTTGTCTTTCATTAAAATGAATATTTACCTTGAAATAAATACTATTAATAATTATTAATCTTGTTTCAGGTGTCACATCTTTTGTTGAAAGTAAATTTCGAATTAAATTATTTGTTTGTTGTTCAACCCATGTATTGATTCTTTGAACAACTTGAGCACTTTCATTTTCAAAATCTTCAAGTTTAATATCTGCTTTAAATGCATTTTGAAGAATTTTTAAATATTCTTCTTGAAGTTGATATGCTTTTTGTGCATAAAGACGATTAGCTAGTTTAAGTTGAACTTGTTTATCTTGATTAGCAATGGAAAAGATATGCATCATTTGTTCAGCTGTTTCTATTAATTGATTTCTTGATGATACTTCAAATGTTTTTAACATTTGATGTAATGTTTCTTGTTGAGCACCAACTGCACACATTGACATTGCAAGAGAAATACTTGCTGGTGAAAAAAATACATTTTCATTCTTCTTATTTTGACTAAGAGTAGAATAAAGTTTCAGATCAAATTCTTCAAAGTTTGAAGCTGGTGGTGATGATGATGATGCTGATGATGATAAAGCCACAAGAAGAAGAAGTAAATGGATTACTGTCATCAAAATCATATCTTCAATAGAAATATTTATCTTGTTGAAGAAATCTTTGAGATTTTTTATAGATATTATCCTGATGTTTCATTTTATTTTCAAGAAAAAACTGACATAAAAATTGGCAATAGAAATGCAAAGAATGATTTCTTGAATGTCGGGCCTCATTCATTCTACATTTCAACAATTATCCTTTTCTTTTTTTTGTCTTAAGCATTTTTATCACTATTTTGAGAAGAAAAACTTTAGAATAATTTGTATTAAAAGCTGTAATTCGATTATTGATATTTCTATGACAATGAATATATTCTTCAGAAGAGTATGAAATTATAGAATCTTATTCAGTTCTTCAATCCCTGATATTCCTATGGACTTGTGTTAGAATGAATCATTCATTTATAAATGAAAGTGCATATTACTATTGCTCTATATGGATTTATGTACATTGTAGTTATTCTTCACTCATCGGAATCATAATCTTTGTTGATTGAATGATTACATTGGATTTTCTTAGGGTCAAATATTAGAGTAAAAAAAGAGAAGTATACTTTACACGATATTTTATTATAGAAGAGTCATTTGCATTAGGATTCCGCATCGGGTCAGGTTGATAAAACCGACATGTCCTATTTATGCAACACATTTTGGACGACTCCTCTATATTATCAATCAAATGTTTGTGATCAATACACACACCGAACTCACTAGAAAGAATGAACAATGAAGCTGATGTACTTCATGGGGACCTATTGAGTTTATCTACCAGATCTGATGCAGAGCTCTAATTTGCATAAATTTCCAGAACAATCAATCGATGGTTTAATCGTATAAATCTCTCATTATATTTCTTCATTTTCTTAACAATTTCTTGTTAGATCTAGAAGATGAAAACTTAGCTAAATAACTGAATAATGGACTATGACTTTCTTTATTGACTATAGGTACTTACTCAGAAGAGAGAAGAATATGTGTCGACTGAAAGAAGGATGGATGGATGGATTATATAAAGTGAATAAGGGATGATTATCGCACTTTATCTTACGCGGGAATCTCTTCAGCTGCTAAGAAGCATTTGAGGCCAAGTTTCACTCACAAGTAGATATGGCGTAGACAACAAAAAAATGTGTGTATATAAAAGGTTATAAGTCCTAAATGCAATTTGATGGAGCTATCATTTTCATAAGAAGACATCACTTTTCTAATTAATTCAAAGTTTCGAATGTAGACATGTAACTTTGTCTATAGCAGATATCGATCAGACTATCTTGCCTTCAAAGTTTCAAAACTGTTGGATAGATTGTCTCCGAAATATGGATTTTTCAAAATATTCGTGCATAATACAATAGCCATAAAAAAAGGGTGTCTTTGTAGCAACAGACTAGTATCTCTGAGACAATTTTTCTAAAAGTTCTGAAACATTGAAGGCAAGCTAGTCTGATCAATGTCTGCTATAGACAAAGTTGCATGTCTACATTCGAAACTTTGATTTAATTAGAAAAGTGATGTCTTCTTATGAAAATTATAGTAAAAAGTCGATAGCTCCACCAAATGGCATTTTGTCCTCATAACCTTTTATATTTTTTTCTAGTCGATGCTTTGTCTACCAGTAGGCAAAATTTAAGCTCAAAAGCTTTTAGCATCTGAAGAAATTCCCTTATGAAATAAAGTCGTGGACAAAGATGGGATCGGTTCGGTTTGAAGAAAATGAAAAGCTGTTTTATATCTATTATTAATTTTTTATCATAAAAACGGACAGAATGATCTCCAGATATGACTAGACATGTTTTTTGGAGTCAAATAGCCTCCTTTTACAGAATATTGAAAGCACAGTTTTTGATTAACTGCGAGTTGAATCAAGGCTAGCGTATCAGAAAAGAATAAAAACACTGAGATTACTTTCTTTAAGGCAAGCTCAACAATAACTATTTATCAATTGATGAAATGCGATAACCCTTGTACTGAAATGGGTCCACTACTCTTATGTTCTACTTTTGAGACATTTAAAAATAGATTTTATATCTGACTTTAGTTATTTGATATAAAGTGTTTTGCTCTACAAAACTGGCGACTTTGTTTTTTCAAACGAAACTTTCTCGTCTTCATAAAATTTAGATAGTTGGCAGCATCTCAATTGCTTAGCTGTTTCGAGCAAAAATAATAAAGATGGTGACAAATTTTCACAAAAAAATTCGCTAAAATTTTGGTTATGTCATAATATCTACTTAAATTTCTGTATCTCGTATTATATATCTCAGAAGTGGAGACAAGATCGATAAAAAAAAATAGATATACTTAAGGATTGAAAACATGAAAATCTCATTTCTCCCAAACTTTTGTTTTTCCAGTAACTTTTTGAGGCAGATGATCTAACACTTCGTACTGTTAGAAATAAAAATTAGACCAATTTCTTCACAAGTAACTTCCACTTTGGACACTATGATAATAAAGACATCACAAATAAATTTTAGGGTGGGTGCGGGTGAGTGTGGGTGTGGGTGTGTATACATGAAGAGACAATCCATATCCACACCCACATCCACACGCCCACACCCACAAACACGAAAAAGAATTATCCTCATTCTTGATACTTCTTTTTTTGAACACTAATACGTTCAACACATAGGCAATGTAGGAGTTAATGAAGAGAAAGTACTTTAAAGAGCATTTGTCGAAATTTTATGACACTAAACGAACTCGATCTCCGGAATCGGCAAGATTGAGACTTAATTGCCATGGAAAAGGACACTGGGTTACATTGACATCAAGTTCGTAGGTACTGTTAGTTCGTTCATTTTTCAAACGAATTTTTCGTTGATCACAATCAACATAGAATTCAATTGTGTCATTCATTTCCATGTCGCTTTTATAGCCATTGAAACCACTGTTACAAGTACCATTGAGATAGACTTGATTACGTCCTGCCCAACCATAAGTAGTGGGAGTCCTATATGAGTAATGTATAATGGCAGCATCTTTGGATACTATTGCGAAGAGAATCCATTTGTTGTTGCCAAGTGTTTCGATTCGGAAACGAAATCGATGTTGTCCCGAAGAATATTCACCTTTACAACGAACTGGTGCATGGTTGGTCGAGTAAACATGAATAATGGCACTACCATTGTCCTCAATTTGAGCTTTTCCATCTGATCTTTCAAAAATATCAGTAGCTGATGATTTTTCATCAATCAAAATCTTGGATATAAATGAACTAATATTATTATCTTGACGAATTTTGATCGCCTCTGGTGCGTCCATTTCCTTCTTGAATTCGGTCAGTTTCTCTTTCCATTCTTTGATATCAATTTCAAGAAATGCATCATCATCACGTAATTTACTCAGCTGTTGCGTTAACAGTGTCAATGAATTCTTTATATTATCCATGTGTTGTTCTATAACATTCAACAGGTGTTTTCGTGCATCGTTAGCAGTCTGCTGAATCTTTTCAATCGACCGTTGTTCCCATTCGTCGATTTGTTTCATCAATGGATGTTGGCGAGGTTTTGCTGTGTTCTCATTAAGATTTTGCTTTAGTTGATCATGAAGGATAATGACCTCTTCATCCATTTGTTTGTTGAGTGATTGACGATGTTCATTTGCATGAGTTAAGCAAAAATTTTGCGAACATCCATAGCAAATAAAAGTACCGTTAACTTTTGCGCATATTGCGCAACGTGGTTTGTTCGATGTTGAAGTTGCCATGTATGTTTGTGAAGT
>CAJNOP010004413.1:0-10532 GCA_905250075.1 Rotaria sp. Silwood1 | reverse complement strand
TAAAAGTTTAGTATCTCTTTTGAACTGATGACAGTATTGTTGCCATGGCCTTCTTTTCTTTGCAAATTATACAAGATGTGAGTTTGTTGACTGTGTTCTTTTGTCACCACAAAACTGATTATTGAAATAGTCTGTAATATACTTGATTGTGAAGTTGTACATGAAAATTATGTTTATCTTTTGTTAATCTATTTTACAAGATTAATGCTTAACTTCAATAAGACAACGCTGTAAACCATATAAATCAGTGATAATCAGTTCTAGTGTGTCACCGTAAGTAGTTTTCTTAGAAAACAGAAATAGGAAGGCAAATGATGACGAAATAATGTGACACTCAACGTAACAATACACAGTTTTATAGTCGTTTCCGATGGTCGAAATGATTGTTTCGGAGAAAAGTGGTAGACACTTGGAAAAAGAAATCCAGAAACCAGATCCAATCACAGAATTTCTGTCTCCAAATTTCTATCATTTGCTTGAGTCTCTATCAAAAATACTGTCTCTTTAGTGGGTTCGCGTTGGAAATCCATGGATCCGAAGTCGGAATCTATGGTTCGGATACTGAACTATTTGCATCTGCACCAACTATTGACAGTTTTTTCGAGCAACAACTCAGTAATATTTATAGACAAATACAAGCAATACTTCAGCGAGATATCCTATGATTGTGATAAAGTTTTACATCATTTAAACAAAAACTTCGAAATGTCTTAGAAACAGATGTGCTAGTAACTAGAAGAACATCAAAATCATATATATGATAAAAACAACCAAATGCAATCATAAATTAACTCAAAACTACTTCATTATGTAGGAGAACAATATGACGAGTTTTACTATTTCTTTTAACACTGACTAACTTTGAATTCGACAACGGCTACCACGGCCAGTAAACCGATGACCAGTGATAGGATGCAGATCATCACAATAAGGGTGGGTGTGCGTGTCGATATAAATAAGAAACATTTTGACCCACACCCACACCCTCAAGAAGTTCTAGATTCGTATTTTACATTTTGATTTTCAATGCCCAATAATAAAATGATGACTTTTGGCGCCATTCGAAATATATCATTTCGACCATAGTTACCATTGGTAACTATGTTCTGTTACAGACACAGATGAATTTCCGTTTCTATACCCTATCCTTTCAGTCTAGGGAATAATGAAAAATAATCCAGAAAATATTGTATTTTCATCATTTCTTTTTTTCTTTATTTCTTTGCTAAACTTTTTCAATTCATATAAATCAATTTTTCAATTAGATGGATCATTAAATGAACTATTTCAAACTTATCTTTTTCCATCAGCATCACTTCATGAGATATATAAAGTAAAGAGTTTGCTTTTCTTTATTTAATTAAATATATTGATGATAATTTTAGTATGCATTTTGTGAAGAATGTTGTGTCTCATCATGATGCCTCATATTCATATTGTAAACAAATTTTCATGATAGATTTACTTCAGGATATTGTATTTGGTACTAAGTTATTCTTTATTTTCAATAAATATTAAATAATTAACAGCGAATCGATTATTTTTTCTGGAAAAATATTTCATTTGATATTTGATATTTTAATTAATAAAGAAAAATCAATGAAATTCTTTTTTGTTTTTTTTATTGTTGAAGCGTTTCTCGGTTGTGCCGCAATATTTTTTATTTCGTATATATCTTGACTTAAGAATATGATGAAATCTTGAATTTTTTTAAACATAGATCTTCAAAAGCTCTATGAATAAATCTATACCGCAAAACAAAAACAAATACTTCTAAACATTTTTATCATGCTCAATTTAATCGAAAGTAGCTATATCTAAGATCATTCTTCAATTTCCAAAATATCGTTTAAATTACTACTCTCGAGAATGAAGTAACCAAAAGATATTTCTATATAATAAAATATGAATCAACACTATCATAGTGAAGATCATTGAAAGAATTAGATCAGATAATTTCTGAAAAAAAAAGAACAAATCAATTCTATTGAAATCTTCTTAATTACGATTATTCAAATTCATCAAATAATAAATAATATAAATTTTCTGTTTTATTTTTCATCTTGAAAAAAAAACAACTGAATAGAATAATTTATATTTAATAAATTAAAAAATTAAAAAAAACATTCATTTTTTTTAATTTAATTTCAAAATTTATTTTGTCAAAGTACAGACAAAAAAAAGGAAATGAAGCGATAGCGTCAATGTCACGTATAATTTATTCTCTTAATTGTTTGATGTGTGACAAATAATAAATAAGGGATAAATGCTTGATATTGTTCGAATGATCGATGTCAGGATTTAAACAAATATTCATATGACGATAATGAAACAGTCACCGGATAGAAAAAAAAAGAAAAGAAAAACTCGAGAAGGAAAACTAATAATAATAATATTAATAAAACAACACACACATCACAAATTGGTCAGGTCATGTATATCAAAAGAACAATCTCCAAATGTCGTTCGCTGAAAATCAAGTATTACTTCAACATCTAAATCAAATGCTGAACTTGGAATTGGATTTTGTAAATTATTTGGTATTTCTAAATCCATTGATGATGCTTGTGATATTTGATTAAATAAAAGATTTGTTGATGGTGATGGAATTAATGGTGATGTTGAAAGAATTTTTCGTCTATCATTATTACTGTTTACTTTTGATTTATTCATTCGATGACGTATTATCACAACAATCATTCGACGAAATAATGGACTTTGAACGATCCATTGTTTTTAATTGTTTACTTAATTTTGATGATATCATTTGATCGATTTCATAATTACTATGAGATGATGATGGAGATTGTGAACTAATTGATGAAGATTTTGATAACGATGAATATGTAATATCAATTCCTGAAAATAAAATAAACTTTGAAAATAAAAACAAAATCTGAATTAAAACTATTGCTATTATTATTTAATGTCGATGGAGGAGAATGATTTGAGCATATCATGTTATTTATTTGGCATTTGTTGTGTTGACGATGCATATGATTAATCTTGAGAATTATTTTGTAAAAGATTATATAAATTTTTATTCATATCTCTAACAGATATAAATGATCATTGAGTTGATATTGTTGATGTTGAAAATAAAACGTTTAGTGATGATGAGATTTGTTCATTTGAAAACATACTGCAACCAATTCATTTGTTAATAGTGGCAACAGTAGACATGAAATGAAAATATATTCAACTTTGAGTAGTTTTTAAAACTCTATAAAATAGACCTTAATTCAACGCTGAAATAGATTTTGTAAAGATTTATATAGATTCTAGTTGCTTCTGAAAGTAAATTCTATTTTTAAAAACTTGAATGAATGTTTATAATCGGATGGATCAGTCTCTCTTTCAACTCTGGCACTATATGTATATAATATTTTTCATAAAATACAATTGTATGATACATGAATTATTTAATGACTGACTATCATTTATTTTATTTCAAAAACAAAACAAACTTAAACACTACATCTGTAACATAAAGATTGAGTCAACAACAATATTTGACAAAAGGACTATTAACACAAAAATTGACTAATATTAAACTTTACAAGATTAAAAAGAAAATTTACAATATAAATTCAATTTTTATATACAGTTATATTTATTTCAGCAAATCATTGAGAACTGCATATATAAGAAAATATAGATACACGTTAATTTATTTATTGTTCAATGAATTGATCTATTCAAATGTGTCCATTTGTTTACTGAAGATAAAGTTTTGCTTGATTGTCATGTGATGTTGATGACGAAGAAAGTCGAAAAAGACGCGAAAGAAATAGAAATAGATCGTTTTCTTTAATAACCGAAAAGATATTTCTAAATGGTTAGCAGATTCAATCTGAGACCATTAGTGTCTATCAGACTTCGATGAGCCATCGCAATATTAGATGAAAACCATTATCGAAATCCTAATTAACAAGATAAACTAGTGCTTCAACCGACATTTATTGTTGATAATAATATACGTCAACTTTTCTTATCATTCTGTCCCATTATTTATCATATACGATGTTTTCCACAGCAACTAAGAATACTATCATATTACCACCTATCGACTGTAAAGTACACTTTTTCTTGAGTCGGATCCATACGGACCCCCATCTCAGTTTTCAAGTATAGAGAGAAAAAATTTCCATCAACCTGTGCAGTAAATGTGAGTAATATTTGCGGAAGATTATTAGAAATAGAATTTAAAAAGAAGTCCGCCTTTTCGTACTATTTTCTCGTAACTAAAATTATTCAGCGATTTCAACTAGTCTTTAAAAGTTTCAGAATACATTTTACAATGAAAGAGAATATTCTAAAAAATTCTGATATGATGATACTAAAATCGAGTTCAATTCACTTTTCACACTCATAACATAAGATAGAACCTTCTACGTAGAATATTTTCTAGAGCTAGACGAATGCATGAAATACTATGTATTGAAACGATATCTCAACAATAATATATATGTAATTAGTTCTACTCTATGGGATCTGAGCGGATCCCAAACGACGAAAACACATTGATGCGTACTTCTAGTTTTTTTTTATCATATTGACGATGTAAGAATCGAAGACGCTTATATAATCAATATACCCATCTAACTTTCATTAATGCAATCAAACAATGAGAAGAAGAAATATTGACATAATTATCATGATGAACTTTTTCATACAAGATTTTCATCGACAATTTTAGCCACTATAACTTAAATTCAATAATTGGCACTCAGATCAAAAACCACCGATCAGAGTCGATCATATAACTAGAAAATCGAAGGAATCGTCTTAAAATTTGTTCAAATCCAACAGGAATACGAGGTCCAGAATCGTTCGATCTGGACAAGCATTGATAGTCTATCTAGACTAAGGCATCTTACATGAGGAAATTGAGAATATAAGAAAAAAAAATCAAGATATTTTCTTTCGTTCAACAATTTTCTATGAAATAATTAATGCTGATCAACAAGTTTTGTGTTCTTTCTCAAAGAGCACAAGAGAAATCTATCTTCGACAGAAATTCTCGTGATACAATACCAATTAACTTGTCAAAAGTTGACTGGTGGTCTCTAATACTATCTGCATTTTAGGATGACAGAAAAGTTTATTTGAAATAAAAATTTTAGAGTGTATTACAGAAATTTAGCTCATAGAAGGTAAAACAGATGAGATTTTCTAATGGCTGGCTACAACGAAAAAAAAATTTCAATAAATGTGCTAATGAATGAATGATATACACGAACATTGACTTGAAATAGATCTCGTCGTTGACGATATTTCCACTCATACAGTTCTTCATAACGTAGAACTGATATATTTCTGTTAGTTCAAATGAAATTAATGCGACTAACTTAACGTAAATGTGATTCCATATGCTAAGGTGATACTTGTCAACAGTTGTCTCTTGTTCATCTTATTAGTTAACGCATCTTCACATCGACGATTAAAAACAAGAAAAAGATTGAAGAGGCAACAAAATTTAGTTCAATTATTTTTCACTCTTTCTCACAATTTTTCTTTCGCCAGAAATTATCTATTGACTTTACCGTGTATATTGAATTTCGTCTGCCGGTCAATTCATGTCCGGTTCACACGTTGATTTGACGGCATAGTCAGAAAAGAGAGAGAGAGAGAGATAGAAATGGAGTGACTATTTGTTCAACGCGAAAATGAAATGGAGCACACTGGAATAATAGACAATAACAATGTGCTACTTCTTATTCATTATATTGAATTAGGCAGAAGTGTTGATGTTGTGTTGAAATCGGTGTTTTCAATACCTAGACTGTTTGATACTTTCAATGGCTGAAACCAAACGGAATTTAAGTGATATTGAATCAAATAATGATAGAAGAAAGAAGATACGAAGTAAGTTATATTCATTGATTTATCTTTTATTAACCATTAATGAATCCATTTTATTTCCTTTTCTTAGCAAATAATAAGAAACGGTAATTGACACAATTGTTTTTCTTGAAGTTTTCTAATTGTTAAGAATATTTTTAAAATCTAATATAGAATACATAGATCATCCTTCGAAGATTTATCGAACGAAATTGTGTATGAAATTCTGGATTTTCTTGATGGATGTGATGCACATGAAGCATTTTCAAATTTGAATGCCCGTTTCAATCGTATTGTCCATTGTCCATCTCGTCTTCTCAAGATTAATCTTTCGTTTACATCTAAATCGATATTCGAATATCGATGTAAAAAAATAATTTCGGAAAATATCGATCACATCGTTTCACTTCATTTATCAAGTGAACTTAGTATTCATCTCTTTCTCATCTCTTTCTCAATCGATTCGTTCATTCGTCTTGAATCACTCGTCCTCAATCAAATCAAGTCAGATGAACTTGAATCTCTTTTTGCTTGTTTGATTTTACTTCCTCGTCTCTTCTCTTTATCTATCGATGTTATTGACACTATGAAAAACGAAGATCTTATCTTCGGTCTAATCTTTCAACTACCTGTGTTGGAATATATTAATTGTAGGACTCGGACTAGACCTTTACTTCGATGTCCCTATCTTCGTCACATTCCAAATCATATTATTGGGCAACAAAACAATACAATCAAATATCTGGTCACTAATCATTATTGCAATCTTGATCAACTTGGTCCTCGCTCGTATATGCCTAAACTTCGTCGTTTATCATGTAGTTTTGGCAGGAAGGTCGCAAATATACCAAAAGATATGCCGATGATTCCGTCCGATTTGACACACATCTGTCTCACAGAAGCTTGTTATTTACCATTTGATCAGTTCGAATTATTTATTTCAAAATTATGTCCTCGAGTAGAAATGTTACGTATTAATATACTTGATGACAAGAATTATCTCGATGCTGAACGTTGGCAATGTTTAATTGTACAGCATATGGGTCATTTAAGGACATTTGACTTTCAACATAGATGCGTGATAGCATCGGATGATTATCAATATAATACATATCATGCAATTATTGATAGATTTTCCTCTCCATTTTGGCTCGAACATCAATGGTATTTTGCCCATCAACATTCCGGTTGTTCAAAGCATCGTTATGGCAGATTTTATTCAATTCAACCATACAGGTACCGAAAGAAGCTTTCTTTAATTGTTTCATTCATTTCTTCTATCATAAGGTATAAATACCATATGTCGCCATTTGAAAACGACTACATATGTCCATATCGAGATAGTAGACTCAATATGGCTCGTCAGGTCATCATTGAAAGCTATCAATCTCTCATTCATTGCTTACTTAGATTTCCACGTGCAACTAAGTTCACTTTCGAGGATAGAGATAACGAAGACAATTATTTGCCTATTACCGATCTCAATCGTATTGTTTTTTTGGCACATCTTAATCAATTAGTTATTGGCTGGAGAAATCTGGAATCTGTTCAGTTGCTTGAACTTCTTCGTCATGCATTCAATGTTCATTCACTGGAACTCATTTGGTTCTCCCATCTACAAATACCATCTTTATCTTCCAAACAAGTTGATAATGATCATGCGATATCTAACAGAAACAATGTTGTTCAATTGATCATTCGATCGAAATCCACTCTGCAACAGCTTCACGTTCTCATGAGCATTTTTTCACATATCAAGCATCTTCAATTAAATATAACCTATAATGATTATCAATCGATCATCAAATTCTTATTATTGGAAAATCGAAACAACAACCGACATCTCTTCTCATTATGTCTCAACATTGGATGTGCAAACTGTGACATAGTGAAGAATGTGAAAGCATTTATCGATAATGAGAACTTACTCGACAACTATTCGATTACATTCTCGAATGATGCTGTCTATTTATGGTGGTAGAAGCTGATTTATTCAATAATGAATATTATTCTTGACTCAGAGTGATGTGTTTGTTTGATTGTATAATGCCTAATACGAATACATGAAACGAGTTTTTATTTTTGAATCTGAAAATATAGGCACGATCTAAACTTTGCAAATATTATGGAAGAAGTTGAAGATCACTGAATAAATGTAATTTTTTGAGATTTCCTTGGGAATCGAACTGAAATTCAAAGATCGATGAGTAAAGTAAGAGAGAGAAGAGAGCTCAAGTAAAAGTCTATATATGTCTAATAATGATTGCGAAACTATTGTTTCTATATAAATATCTCTACTATTTCCAAGAACTGTTTGAATTTTCTAGCAAGGTGTACTTTCTAATTTTTTTAATTAGAAATAAATTAGTCTGTACTGCTAATAGTTATCTTAATGCTGGTTATTCTTAGATGCAATGTACGTCACTTTGTTGTTCATCTATTGAATCTCGTTCTTCAAGGCAATGATGTAATGCACATGAGCGAAGCCAAAGTACAAACTACTGATAAAGCTACTAATCTGTTGTTTTTTCAAAAATCGTTCATATCAATAATAAAAAAGCTTTTTTTCCAATGATTAAAAAATTGAAAACATAGCAGTGACTCACTCACATAAAAGTTGTCAAGTGATTTTTATTGGTCTTGTATTATGTCGCACGTAGCTATTGTCGAAGGAAAAAAGCTTACGTTTATATTGTAGTCGATACTATCAAAGGGTTTCGAGTTTGTGCCCAGGATAAGAACCTTTTTAGCTTTTGTAGCT
The DNA here is from genome assembly GCA_905250075.1 of Rotaria sp. Silwood1. Lineage (NCBI taxonomy): Eukaryota > Metazoa > Rotifera > Eurotatoria > Philodinida > Philodinidae > Rotaria > Rotaria sp. Silwood1. The sequence continues at coordinate 1,927 of CAJNOP010004413.1, read as the reverse complement.
CCATTGGAACATTTTTTGCCGTTTTTAGGGTTCGATAATAATACACCTATTTTTTTAGAGTGTACGAGGTCCTCATCATCAAATACTTTTTACATTCTTATTTTAGATTGGATCATTGTTTTTCCTATGCCCAATGTTCATGTGATACCAGGGTTGCCAAATCTTCTGATTTGAGCAGAGAACTCCTGATTTTTTATCTTTTCTTCTGATAAGAAATCTCCTGATTTCAGGAGCTGATTTTTATGATTTTTTCCTAATTTCTCCTGATTTATAGTTTTGTTTCTAGTTGACTAAAGCAGAAACCAGTGAATTAGATATGATCTCATATAGATTTACTAGACATTGTACGTACACCTAACTTACAAAAGCTACTGTAGTTAAAGTGCGCTTTTCTCATTTCTGCTTCAAGTGAATTTCGTGAAACAGCTTTTAGCGACGTGAGGTATAATCGAGCAACCACAGACATACAATGAAACATGATTTTCTATCAGCTGAACTGAAATTTAAAATGGAAACATATCACACTAGTACATAGTTTTATGATTATTTCCTACGTAAACCTTATCCATTGAAACAATTATGTTGATCAAATAACTAAGTCATTTTTTAAAAGTACGACGAATTGCTCAGTAAAAAGCTCTTATCATACTTGTTGCTTGATATCTTGATTCATATTCATTAATGAGTTAATTTCATTTTTCAATATTGTGCACTTTAATAAATGATTGTGAAATAACTATTAAACCTCTCCGCTTAAAAAACTCGAGATCTTCTAATATGCTGCAGCGTACACTCCCTTAAGGCATCTTTCTATTATGATACACATTTTCCATAGGTTTCAATGCAAGATATTTTGACAAAGCTCCCTGATTTACCAGACTTTTTCGGGTCTATTCAGAGTTTTTTCAGGATTTCTAGCTTTTGTTTGATAAAAAATCTCCTAAAAATAGACTGTTTTAACTGAAAAGTATTGACAACTGATGTAACAATTTTTAACTGTTACATAAAATTAAGTACATCTTCTATGACGTCCTTCATATCAAATCCTCCATTAGTCTTCTAATATGAAAAAGTCTTCTGTTAAAGAAGGAGTTTAATATAAAATATATCGGATTATCACGTTTTTTTTAATTTTAATTCAGATGAAAGGAAATTTTTCACTATAAGCTTGATATACAAAAGAGAAAATTGCTTATGTAAGCAAAAGATTGAATTTTCTTTGTGTAAAACTATGTAGACAGCTCTCAGACATCAAGTAAAAGTCTCCGGATTTTTTTCCTGATTTCTTAAATTTGAATTTGGTAAGCCTGTGTGATACATACATATGCATATATAGTGAAATGATGATGATGGCTTATTTTCAATCGTTACTAATTGTTCAATTTTTAATGTTCAATTTTAAAAAGAAAATTAATTCAACAGAGAATTGATTTAATTGAAAATGAGAACAGTACATTGGCTCTGTTGCCACTCTGTGTCCATGCCATTATACTATAGAATGTTCATCGGTTCATTTTCATATATGTTTTAGATAATATGACTTCTTCGTTAAATACTATCTCATTTCTTCCTTCACAAAGAAAGCCGGCGCTATTGATGAACGGGTATATATATATATAAACTGAACAAAACTATAAGTACAACAAAATATTGTCGTTGTGAAGATCTCATTGCACTGTTACTCTACATACAAATATAAATGATGCTTATTTAAAAAGTAATGGTGATCATGACTGATATTTATATTATCTGATTTATATTATAATTTATTTTCGTATTTTATTCCCTTCTTTTTCTGCATAGAATAAAACTTTCTATCATGATTACAAATCAGACTACTAATATCCTTGTTTCTCTCTCCTTGCAACATCTGTTCTCTTGACCGTTATATATCTATTTTTTGTTCTACATATATTTGCATTTCAAG
>CAJNOP010004412.1:0-10533 GCA_905250075.1 Rotaria sp. Silwood1 | reverse complement strand
ATATGGTAGTTGAACAGACGATTGAAAGAATAAAATGATATGTGCACTTCATACAACATGTGTCGTGCATATTATCATTAGAACAAAAGAATCGAGAGATTGACGATGTACTGTACTTCACATTAGAATAAGCTTTTTAAGTTTAACTATATTAAATGAATTGAATAATTTGCTCGAAATATAATAATAAATGAACACATTTTCGAAATGTTTAAATGTACGAGCACACGTATCAGCTATAAAAAGTTGTAATCGTTTTGGATGATTAATTTGTTAAATTATTTGAAGCCCTTTTACATTTTGTCTCAAGTATATGTTACAGGGGAGATTAAAATCTAGAGCAATTTAAAAGTCCCCTAGAGAGAAGTTTCAGGGAAATTTAAAATTGCTCTGAATTTTAATTTTCCCTGCAACATATACAACAAACAGAGTTTCTGAGTGCCCCATTTTCACCTCTCAAGGCACAAAGTGACAAGTTTTCTGACAGTTTGTATCATATCAACGAGATTATCTAATCATTTTCTGGCACATAATGAGTTTTCCAAGTAGTTTTCAACTGATTGGGCCCAGAACGATTCTTAATCTTTTCAAAATCAATGAAGTGAATCTGATTCTCCAAGTCAGAACACCTAGAAAACTTGCCTGGCTACTAGAAGCAGCGACACCCATCTGATTGACACGTTTGAAACTGCTCTAAAATAGGGGTGACCCTTTATTTTTACTTTCCTTTATACTAAGGGACAAAGATCAATGATTTGCTTATCTTTATTTAGTAAAGTAAGACTAAATGACCACTCCTATTCTATAGCCAATGACGATATCAATATTCTTTGATGCAGTTTGTGCAAAAACTCTTACAATTGAAAATTTCTATCACCGTTGATAATGAGAAAAAAGAGAAAGTTTTTGATGTATCGCGATTTCTCTTGTTCCACACTTTCCGTAAATTGATTTTTTCGACATCTTTATTTCGAATAAAAATTAGCCAAAATGAAACAGATCAATACACTCTGTTTACAGTGAAAATTTAACTTTAGTTTGCCATGCCTTGGAAACATGAGGTTGTAGTGAATTTTATAACCTAGCAATTGTAGAGTGAATCGGATTCTACTTATCGTTTCCCAGAACTCAATAATCGCAATACTATCGGATTCTTTTGGATTCATAAAAGCGTACATTTTAATAGCATATCAAAGAACTCAATTAGTGCCAGACAAATTGCAACTAGGCAGTGAGAAATAGGGAAATGTAGAGAGTCGACAACTTCTATTTCTAAAAGCATCTATGATAGGCATGGAGTGCTCCCTTCTACAGCTAAAATGAAGAATTGATGCCTTTTTTAATTTAACTGGTTGGAATTTCTGCTCAGCTATCACCTGTCAGGTTCGATTTCAACGAAAAAGCTATATTTTGTTTCATTTCATTGACATTCAATGGCTTTATGTTACTTAGTCGCGCTCGTAAGTCATAAGGTCGGGTTCTTAGAGTGGTGCACTAGCCCGAAGCCAATGCAACATCATCCTTATATATTCATGTTTTTGTGTTTTGGTATTCTGTGTGGGCAAGCTGTAGAACATCGTCCGCGATGCTCTTAGTATGAGCGACAGAGTATTTCTTACGGAACGTTCTCTCCATGCATACAACAGGGAATGTATGCATTTTTTAGCCTAACTGATAAGGACAGCAACGCAAATAGCCGGAAATATGTAGTGCCAGTCCCGTAAAGTAGTTCTCGTACTCTTGGTTATGCTGTTGTTCCATCACAATCCTTGGTCCGTCTTGAGAGTCACAAATAGCAATACCCCGAACGGAGTTTATAGAATATCGTGTGGTCCTGAACTTTTTAGGAAGAGTTGATACTAATATGCATAAGGTGGCTATCTTTTGCGTTTGGTACAGCAAGCAAAATGAAACCTTAAGTCAGCTACTTGAACACCCAGACTATTTCATACTTCTTGAAATCTACTATCTGTACGATCTTCTGCTTCCTGATATTCCATATTTCAGAGTTTTCCTCTCCATACCATCGAGCTTTCACAAGCTGTATATATTAACAATGAGCTCCCGTTTAGAAAGCGAGGCAGCAGTTGTAATCAGGATGAAAAATAATGAAAAATCGAGAAACAACAGTAATCCAATTTCTCTCACGATTTAATGTTGATTTCAACTAGATGTAACATTTTGAGATCATTACCGGGCGAGAAAGTTCACTTATGGTCTGTAATCCTTTGATTGACCGTCATAAAATAATGAAACAAACCTCATTGGCCGGTTAGATATCGTTCCATTGTGTGATTTGATTGTTGTGAAATGAAAAATAATTTACTTTTGTCTAAGATTCAGCAATATCGAGAATGCATTGTTTGTGCTCGACTTATTGACTCTTACGACGATGAGTCAGCTGTTTTCCTTATTGATTGGAATGATCAGGAATCTTCAGAACTCATCTCTCTAATGATTCTATGATGTTTCTATTGATGTGACGGTATCACAGTCGAGAAAAACAATGATATTCATAGTGATTCCAGAGTCAGTGGAATCATGTAGAATCACATGGAATCACACGGAATCACGTGGAATCACATAGAATCAATAGAATCATGTAGAATCAATAGAATCACATAGAATCAATAGAATCACATGGAATCACGGAATCAGCTTTTTCCCCCTTGGTGTTATTGGATAAATTGAAGAACAATAATAAGTATGATCTGAACTATCCTCCTTCAGTTTTCATTTGAGGATTGCGTTGTTATCATATTTTCTCCATGTATTTCTCGATTGGAAAACATTTTGATTTGCGACTAATCAAATAAAGAAACGCGATGAGACATATCTTTAATTAATTTCTGATTCTCAAGTATATTTTCACTATTTTTACACAAATCCTCACCCAATTGTATCTTGGTGCAAATCAAATCGGTGATAATGGGGCGAAAAGTTTTGCAGATGCACCAAAAGACAACAAAGTAAGCTACTTTTCTAGGTGATGTACCTATTGCACTTAGGTCATATCAAAACTAATGAGATTTTGAAAGAAAAAAAAATCACAAAAACAAGTAAACCGAGATTTTATTTTATTAAGAGTTCGAGGTAGTTATCGTGGTGATTTACATTGAATTTTGATCCGTTCAAACCCGTTTGTTACAATTTTTTTTTGTAGTAATTTTTCTTTGATCAGGTCACTACCGTGATTACAATATTGAAATTATTCAGAGTTGTATTAGTCGGTTAGCCTTCGTTAGATAAAGTTGAATAATCCATCATCATCCGGTACAAGATCACGAGAATAAGGCGGTTCTAGCATAATTACAATGTCTTACAAATTGAGACATTCAAAAAAACATTTTATGAAGATGAATTTTGACTTTATTGAGTAGAAATTTAAAAGTGAATATCTAAGATTCGTGATCAACAGTTTGAATTCATTCCGCATAGCGAGTAAAACCAGGACTAGTTATCTTAAAGAAGATACAAAACGAAGTTTTTGGAAGAGAACACCTGCATGAATCACAGTGAACTAAGACTCTTCACTTGCAGCTCAAACAACGTTATATGCCTTTCGATCAATTTGTTTATGAAAAAACCGTAACTAAACATTTGTCATTAGATCACATAATCGTTGGATTTGAGTGTTTAGCTAAAGAGAAGGTGCATACCCATTCATGTCAGTTTTCACTTATTTTTCATCAATTGTAAGATAATGATAATAATTAATAAGGCATCGAATTTTTTTGATATTTGCAAATAATATCTCGATTACAAGTCAGCGAGTTCATAATTCATCTTCAATTTCTTTTCAATCTATACAGAAGCGTTTTGGACGTTGTACAATGATAATTTAGTGTTAAGTTTGATGATCAAAACCAAAATATAAATTATCATGAATCGATTTCATTTGAAACATTAGTTTAGAATCGAACGTTTTTCTTATTCATCTGAATAGAAAGATGTATTGTTTCCATTGAAATTTTTAATATGATATTATCATTTGACTAATGATAAAATACTGCAGATATATGTAGAGTACTCTTAGTACTACAAGGATATATAGACAGAACTTTTCTCAAGGTGTATAGCCTTTGATATAATATGAATCTCATTACTTTTGTTATGCCTTAAATAAATTGTTACTTTGTCACGCAATTTCACATTAAATTATTTATAATCAAGTCAGAGACTACCTTAAAAAGATTTCTGAGACCAAGTCAATAGGATCTGATTTTATGAGCGTTTCAGAATTAGCAAGAGTTTTCTACTTGTTTAAATAGGATCTAAAGGATGTAAAGTCAATTATATTTCAGCGATGGCTTTAACTATCCATCCTCACATATTGAAATTCACGTGCTTCAATGGATTTGAAATGAATGTTCACAAACAATGTTTCTGAGTTTTAAATGAAAAATAAAATTTACTACTCAAAAATAAAACAATGATAAGTTTCTTTTTGCGGCATTTAGTGTGAATATTTCTCAAAAAGAAAGAAATTTCTTGGGTGAAATTAGTGTCCTAGAATAAAATCACTGAATGATGGTATTAGCTTGAATTACTGCATAAAATTGACAGACTATATTTGGGAACGATTCTCGGGATAACTTTTGACTTGTCGAAGAATTTATCCAACGGTCACTATGCCTCGTTTGGAATAAATTCTTATACAATTGAACCCGTCGTTCGGCAGAATATGTTTTCAGCATAAAACTAGTTGTTCGAAAAATAAAATCTTCTGAAATTCATTAAATTGTGAAAATTCCTCTTCCAAAATATATCGTCGATTAACTTTGTATACTCTGATTAGAAAAATTTGTAAGTATTTACATTATTTTGGCTAAAATCTGAATTCAATAAATAGGATGAAATAGATTATTGAGTTCCTGAGAAGCATTTTGAAAAAAAATACGTTGAGTTTTTACTAACAGACTGGTTTCAGTTTTCAGAATTAATTGAAATTTTGATATTGTTGTAAAATTGTTGACGAAAATTTTCTCTTCGACTGTATAAACAATATTTTGGTGACTTTCACGGTGACATCAATAATTTCTTAAAATTTATTTTACAATCGCATAAATGCGCTCAGGGCGGCTCATCTATGTCTACAGTAATGCTTCTTTTGCTTCATAGGATTTGTGTCGGAAAAAAACAGCTCTATCAATAAATTCTTTCTTGTACAGAATATCTCAATTTTATCCAATAGCACTTAACATCCTTTCATTATCTCATACAAATCACGACCGTTTTGGTATCCTATCAGAAATCGTTCCACGTCAAAGATTTGTCATTTTATCCCAAACGTAGAAATGTCGATAAAATCTACTCTACGAACTTTCTCTCATATTGTTTCACAACGAGTTTCAAATCTGGAGGAAAATAAACACGAAATTTTCTTTATATAATTTATTTCAATCGTTAAAATAGAATCTATTCGATATACACTCAATCAATATGTCATTCGAGAAGTTGAAGAACACTTAGATCATCTGGAAAAACCTCCTTATTCAACTTCCACTGTAGTTTTTGTTGTTTAGTATTATCATTTATGACCAGTCTGAGATAAGAAGAGCGATGAGATAGTTTTAATTAATTTGCCAGTCTCATTTAAATCTTGACTTTTACACATAGACACTCACCCAGCTGGTTCTTTACAAGAATAAAATCATGGACAGTGGGGCGCAACATCTAGCCGATGCTCTTAAAGTCAACAAAGTAAACTACTTTTTTAGCTCATGTATCTATTATAGCTGTTCAATTTATCATAAAAGTTAAAATTAACTTTTTGATGATCAATAGTCGAATTCAAGCCTATCTTAAAAACATTTCAGAGACTAAGTTGCCAATATCTCATTTTGTCTCAGTTAAATAATTGAAAACAATATTTGACTTGTTTAAATAAGATCTAAAGTGTGCAAAGTTAAAGTTTATCAACAACTATTTTCAAGTTCAGTTGAAAGTATTTTGAAAGTGATATTTTGAAGTTTGAATGAGGTGGTATGATAAATTTTATTATGCATGATATATTTCGTCCATAGATTCGTATCAGATGAAAGCAAGGTGAAATATTCAGACAGGGTACTATTTTATACCAACTGCATGTATCCAGATCTTGAACACTTCGTAAACATAGGACATTATCAATACTATTCAGAATGCTTCTCTTTAAAGAAATATATTTGAATTTCTATTAGCATAATTGAAACACATAAGTCTCTCGTATTTTTAGTTTCTTTTGCATATCAAGAATCTAGTAGGTGTTTTGGATGAAACACTAAGCTTTTCTACAATCTCTTTCTTCAATATGACTTTGAAGAGTGTTTTTTTTTATTAAAAACTCTCCTCTCCATTCTTTTTCTAAAGCCGAATTGTTAGCGCTTAAATGGTAATGATCATACAATGTTGCATTATTAAGACAACATCAAGTAAATTGTTGGTGATTCTGTCTTTTTCAAATAGTGCATTTGTCTAGAGTCAAATTTGTGTCATTAACTTTCAATTTGATCTTGAAAATCGTCCGATTTATTTTATTTATTTAATAAGTTTTTATAGATTTTAAACAAAAGCCAGTTAGAATAGTTAATTAGAAATGAGACTAGAGTTTCGAATAGAACTCTATCAATAATCAGTCACAGCAATTCTTTAAGAGAATTGCTTCTGTTTGTGCCCAATCACATCAATCTATAGAAGTTTGTAGAATATAGGATTAGCCCATCCGCCCGAGTTGATGAGTGAAATATTAGTAATAGTTTCAATCTCCCAGTTTATTTTATCAGAAAAATACTTATTACAAGTCCATCAACAATCAGAGAACTCTCTTCTAATTAGTAAAACAGAGCATAGCACATAGCTAAAGACTTTGAACATTGTTGGAATACAACTCCCATAATCTTTTTAACCTTTTGATATAGGCATTAGCTCATCTTTATTTGAATCAGAATCAAATCTCGGACAATGGGGCACAACATTTGGGTAATGCGTTAAAAGACAATAAAGTAAGCAGACTCTCTAACTGATTTCCTAAGTACAGATCTTCACTATGTCACACACACAACCGAATCGGAGACTATCATAGCAAGATTTGTGACGCGGATTTGTCAAGATCTTAATTTGTCCTCGGTGAATAATTGACACAAGTCTACTACATGTTTACATAGGATTCATAGAGTGCAAATTTGTAGTTCCTCACAAGCTTATTTTAACTTCAATTGAGAATTTGGTATCATGTTTTTTATATTTGAATAAGATTGAATGATAATTTCGAACAAAGTTCACAGTTTTCGACCATAAATTCCTCTTAAATACGAGCAACGCGCCTTATAGGACAGGGAAGGATCACATAAGAAATATACTGCATCATCTATATGATGCAAAATAGTTGTAAAATTATGAATAAAAGTTCAAAATAATAAATAAGTTTTCAATTGGAAATCTGAAAAATGAAGTATTTTCTGTCAAGAAAAGTGAGCTCGAAACACTCGAAGTCAACTTTGTAGTTCATGGATTGACCGAACAAATGATTACAAGCACTTCAAGCTCACTTTTCTTGATTAGTATTTTTCTGATTTCTGATGTAAAAATATCGACAAATGAAGCTTATTTGTATAAAGAAATTTCCGCCACAATACATGTGAAGGATTCCTACTTGTATTATGATTTTTCATAGCCTAGAGTTTTATAACTTTTGTGCTCATTAAGAACAGTAGTATGAATGCATTTCAATTAAATCACTCCAACACGATTCATTTAAACAAGTATTTCGAGAGTGTAATTACATGATTTATTCAGATTTTTAACCCTTAGTAAACATACTATTTCATTTTGAATGCAACATTTTAAGGGAGTATATTTGTGCTTTTTCAGTAAAATTGTAAGACAAAAGTCTCTTATATTTTCAATTCCTTTTACGTATCAAGAATGTAACAGGAGTTTTTGATGGAAGAGTATGAGATCTCATAGAATTTTTCAGTTTTATAAAACATAATTTTGAGAAATATTTTTGCTAAAAGAGTTTCTATTCATTCTTAGGCAATACTGAAGTGTTATATTCTTGATGCTAATATCCGTGCAATATATTATGAACAAGGCAACTGCAAGCAAATTATATGTAACATTCGCCTTGTTCAGCTAGTATATGTGTTTCTAGCCAAGTTTATGTCAATAATTTCTAATTGAATTTTAGCAACTGTCCGAGTTATTACAAGCATTCAGAAACGGTTAATAACATCTAATTTGTACTCAAAAATATTACGAAGATTCCAATTTCACGATTTATTTTAACATCCGAAAACTGTCTCTCGAATTCATCTACAATCAGAGAATTCACAGCTAATAAGTGCCAAAGACCATATTACCTGAGTTTTTTTTGGACTAGAGCCTTTTCCAAAGATCGTCATTAAGGTCCACTTCACTTTAGAGCAACAAAGAAGTAGCCCAATACATAGTGATAGATTGAGCGTTATCACCTATCGAAAGATGTTAGAAAGCCTTGGTATTCAGCTTCCATAATATTCTTAACTTTTCATCCTAGGCACTCACGTACCTGAATCTTCATACTAATAAAATCGGAGATAATGGAGCGCAATACTTGGCTGATGCACTTAAAACGAACAATGTAAGTTTCTCTACCAGCTAATCCGTGTAGTGCAAATATTCACTTTGTGACAAAAACACGTATAAAGTTGTTACTAATCAATAGTCGAATCCGAGACTGCTGTAGAAAGATTCTTGAGGTCAAGTTGTCAAGACCTCATTTTGTTACAGTTAACTAATGGGCAAGAGTATCCTAGTTGTTCAAATAGGATCTAAAGAAAGCAAAGTTGTAGTTCATTAACAACTATTTTCAAGTGCAGTTGAGAATTTTTTAGAAATAAGTTCGAATAAGATTCTACGCTGAATTTGATCAAAGATAATGTTTTTTGACCATCGATTCGTATCAAATTAAAGCAATGTAAAAGATTCAAATAGGATACTATTTTATACGAACTGCATTTATTAAGATCTTGAACGATTCATAAGCAATGACATCGTTGTCATCATTCAGAATTCTTCTCTTTAAAGAATTCCCATGTAAAAATAAAATATGCATTTAACGAAGAGAGGATTGAAATTAACGTCAAAATTTGCGTTAAGAGACAAATTAACGAAGTTTAACGAAGAAAGCTGCATTATTTTTCGTTAAATTAGGAAAAATCGTGAAAACACGTTAGATTTTTCACGCTTTTTCACGCGTTGTTGTATTTTTAACGATCATCATATCCCATATAAAAATAAAATATGCATTTAACGAAGTTTAACGAAGAAAGCTTCATAAATTTTTGGTAAGTTAGGGAAATTCGTGAAAACGCGTTAGATTTTTCACGCTTTTTCACGCGTGGTTGTATTTTTAACGGTCACCAACTCGTTGCATGGCGTTTAATATTGCATTCGTTTTCATGCGTGAAGTTTTTAACGATGCTTCTTGCGTTTTTTCATTTTTAACGAGCTATATCGTGTTAACTATCATGGAAAGCTAGGTTCGTTTACACGCGTGAAGATATTTAACGATGTTTCTTGCGTGCTTTTATTTTTAACGAGCTTCATCGTGATAACTATCGTTAAACATTGCATTCGTTTTCGCACGTAGAGTTTTGTAATTTTCCTACTTGAATTAGTAAAATGATTTACAAGCGCTTAGAACTTATACATATTCCTGTGCTGTTCACTTTAAATTTATTCCGATTTGGTTCGTATGACAGAATAGATCCATATAAAAGTAAAAACAGTTAATTGTTTTTTGTGATAGCTTTTAGGTAAGAAAGAATTAACTATAAAAGTACAGAAAATAGGATGACAAACATTTAGTAACAGCATAAGCATAGCTGTACAGTTGAGTGAACGTACAAATTTTTCTAAAAGCTCAAAAAAATTTTTATGTAGCTGGACTTGAAACTTTTCATGGTTCTTTATTATCGAGTTAAACTAAGTTGCCTATTTTGCTCATAGAATTCACATCTAATATGAGAAACGTTACTTGTTCATCTTCAATAAATGCTTAAGCTGATGTATACGTTACTGCTCAGAATTTTTTATACATTGCTATTGATCGCAAATGTGATGAGCTTTCTCCAATGGTCGATATCTTCCAAAGTTTTATTCGTCCAGAAATAAAATTTAGCAAGATATTAATCGTTGAGGAAAGTTCATCACACTTGCGATCAATAACAATGTATAAAAAATTCTGAACAGTAACGTATGCATCAGCTTGAGTATTTATCGAGGAAAAACGCGTTAAACGATCTATTTTTAACGCAGAAAGACGTGTTAAACGGTCTTATTTTTAACGCAGAAAGACGCGTTAAACGATCCTTTCTTTAACGAAAGAAAACGAGTTAAATTTTCGCGCATTTAACGCGTTTTTAGGGTCAGAAAGGTAACATTAAATTTTGTTAAATCGTTAAATTTTTAACGAATTTTCACGTCACAAAACTTCGTTAAATTGCAAAAAATTTTTACATGGGAAAACATATTTGAATTTCTATCAGCATAATCGTAACAGACAAGTCT
>CAJNOP010004410.1:0-10536 GCA_905250075.1 Rotaria sp. Silwood1 | reverse complement strand
CACACCCACACCCACACCCACACCCACACTCACACCCACACCCACACCCACACCCACCCAAACCCCAAGATTTATAATTAGTTAGATAATACATCGTCACTTGAATAACTATTATCTTGAACTTCTGGTTCACCTAAAATTTAAAAAATCGTATATTCATACTCATACTTGAAAAAATTTGAAATATTTACTAAGTTTTTCTTGTCGTTCATCAAGAATTTGGGAAATTCTTATTGCCATTTTATCTTGTGCTTCAGAATTTGTATCATCTGTTGGTGAAACTTCTCGTAATGCTAGTCGTTCCAATCGTTGCTAAAATTAATAACAAAACATAATGACAATCGAAAACAAAAAAAGCTAAATCATATACTTTTAATCCAGATATATCGAAGGAGCTAGCATCATCCAGTAAATTTTCATTTACCGAACTTGAAGCTGGAACAGAGGATGAATCCGTTACTGGTCCCCTTGAAATTATTGGATTCATTGAAGAAGGAGGTGGTGGGGGTGGGCGAAGTGTAAGCGCACCACCTGAACTTTGATTTTGATTCATTAAATTTGCGGGCATTGGAGGTGACGGTGGCGGTGACGGAGGTGCACGCCGAGCTTTTACTTGGTTTGAATCCATAACACTATATGATGAAAAAAATAATAATCCTTAATTTTTTATTAGAAGATGTAATACGCTTACGATCCTTCTTGAAGCTCTATGAGTGACAGTGGAGGTACAGTTGGTGAATTTCGGCCTATAGTTTTATAACTACGTGAAGGTATTTCTGGTGCACCACTTGATATTTGTCGTTGTCCTTGATTATTAGCATCATGTGTAGGTGCTACTGGTTCTTAAAAACTCCTCAATTTTAGTTTTCTAAAACAAATAAATATACATAATATTTACCTCCGAGAAGTTTTTGTAAACCAACATCTGTTTTTACAATTTCTCGAACATATGATTTCTCTTCTTCTGATATATGCATACCAGCTAATACGTTTTCGAACATTTGTCTTTTTGCATCATTATTGAAAAAAATCTACAGATTAAATCAAAATATATCAGTTATAATGGATTAAAAATAAAGCAACAAAAATACAACACCCAATTTAACGTACTTCATTGGTACCGATATGACTAACATGAACCAATCTAAGAAGAAGAATTTTATAAAATTAGTTTAAAAAAAAAATTTTTTTAAAGATACGTCGATTGAATTGGTGCTGATATATAAGGACGAACAGGTATCTTTTTATTCGGACCAATTCTTGAAAAATCCGAATTTTTTGCTACATTTGATTCTATAATGAACAAGAACTTTACTAGATGAAAGTAACTAATAAGAAAAAAAATTATCTTGTTTACTTTTTAGAGTATCAACAGTGGTTGTTGCTAATGATGGTGATGGCTGTGACACAATGGTTGTTGGTACATTAGTTTTTTTCTTTTCTATGAAAAAAGAATTTTAACAAACAGTAGAAATCATCTTCGCACTATTCGAATGAATATTCATATCCTACTACTGCCTGTATACCCGGTCAGAAAACAACTATCGATATATTGCGGTCAAAGGATAGCAAACCGTTTAAATATCAAACTATCGACGATATACTTTCTAAATGAGATCGAATGTTATTTACGGTTATTTATGTATTCTATCTAAGTCTAAGAACTTATTTCAATTAAAACACTTGAAAATAAAAAATAAAGCTCATACTTTTGAAATTACGTGTCAAATAAAATTAAGCTAATTTTCTTATAAGAATAAAATTTTAATAATATCTCTTGTAATGGATATGTTTTCACGTACTTTTAATGCGTCAAGAGTTTGCATAAAAACAAGAAGTGTGAATAATGTACACATTAAATGTTTTCTTTTTCACTAGAGATAGAAAAGGTCGTTATTATCAGTAAAATGAAGGAGAATAATAGGAGTAAAGAATTTATCTGTAAATTGAAATAGTACATGCAGGGAAATCGATTAAGTAAGACACAAAAGGCTTTCAATAAGTACTTTAATGAGATGTTTTCTCAAATTGTTTGTTTCGATCGTTTCAATATAATACTTTTAAGTCTTTTATTCGCTAGGATATTGATTAAGCTTTTCAGCTTAGACCAGAAAATGTTCAGGAGACCAAAATTCATGAAGAGTAGATGCAGTTTTCAGACTATTTATTTCAAACATATGAGAGACCTTGATCTTATCACATATAAATCATAGAGGCTTATGATATGATACACAAAAGGGTTTACAGAAAAATCCTGGACTGCTCAATTTATGACCTGCGAAACGAAGTCTTGTTTCGTATAAGAAATAATCTCTATTTTTCTTCTTAGATCTATGCACTATTTTTTCTTATTAAAATCCTCTCCTGATCAATTCATCAAGAAAAGTATGATGAAAAAAAAATTATTGAATCTAATATTAGAATTCTTTTCAGAATAACCTTTTTTACTTTGTCGATCGGCTTGTTTTGCATGAAAATGATGGGAAAATGTTTGCGCTTCATCGTCATCATCAAAATTTATTCCAATTTTGCAATTCTATTATTCAAAATAATAAATAAATAAGTAATCATTCAAAAATATTGAACTAACTGATCCGTCGAATGTGTAAAAAGCATCTGACACTTTTACAAGATGAAGTGAAGATGGTGCTCTCTCTTCATAAATTGCGTTTCCTAACTTAACAAAATAATAAAATTAAATTTCACATACCAAAAAACCAAAACATTTACTTTCAGATCATATAACCGAAAATAATACGATCGATTATGATAATCTTTAACAAAACAAAAAACGCCGCATGCTTGTTCTATCCAAGTACCATCGGAATCATGTGAAATTTTTGCAACAGCTGTTCCTAAAGTCTAATAAAAATTTTCGAAAAAAAAAAAAAAATAAAATTTATAATGCTTTTAATTGTTTACCACACAATTTTTTCCAAGTATATCGTATAAACATTGTAATTCATTTGCTGATAGATTTTTGGATGGATTATGTCTTGGATGTTGTTGCATTATTACTCCTTTCCTGCTATACATTTTAACTGATTGAGTGTAATGCGGCAAATCATTTTCCTGCACTAGAATGCATATTTAATAACTACAGAATATTTCAAAAGTCTTTGAGAAAAGCACTTGTGCACAAATCTTAAACAGTGTAAGCGAATTATTTTCTTTTTTGAAATATTATATTATATGCTATGAAGTGTTGTTCTGTATGTTTTCAGATAACTGCTTGTGCCTACAAGCATTAGAATACAAATAGTTTTGTTAATGACCAATTTTGAGTCACCTGTGGTTGTGAAACGCAAACTGCAGGTTAAGATTGACAAAAGTACCCCAGGTGTAGGTTGCATTACAGCTACATTTCAACGCTTTTGTGAAACTGGTACAGTACAAGATAAAGAGGGTGTACGTGTGGGTGTGAATGTGGGTGTGAGTGTGGGCGTGGGTGTCGGTGTAGGTGTGAGTGTGGGGTTTGGGTGTGGGTGTGAATTTCATCTCATCACTCACACCCACACCCACCCACCCACCACACACCCACACCCATACCCCACACTCACCCACACCCACCCACAACCCGCACCCCACACCCACACCCACACCCACGCCCCATACCCCACACCCTAATGGTAACTTTTCCGTTACCAGTTACCTGGGAACGGTAACGGACATGTAAGTGGCTCTCATCCCCGAACCGGTACCCCTAAGCACTGAAGGGTTACCCTTGGCCCATCAAATGCTAGCATTGAGGGGTATCCTTGGATCCTCCTTGAGGACCGAAGAGTACCGCCCAATAGTTTGACTTGAAGACCTCAGAATGCCCCCAAATAGTAAGACTTGAGAGCCCAAGAGTACCGACAACACTAGGACTTGTTGGGCCAAGGGTACCGCGCAACGCTAGCACTTGTTGGGCCAAGGGGACTCGCAATACTGGCAATTGAACCTGAGGGCTTAAGGGTTCCGCGTAACAATTGCACTGGTTGAGCCAAGGGTACCCGCATTACAGACACTTGAACCTGAGAGTTGGACGGTTCCGTGCAACAATTGCACTGGTTGGGCCAAGGGTACCCGCATTACAGACACTTGAACTTGAGGGCTGGACGGTTCCGCGCAACAGCTGCACTGGCTGGGCCAAGGGTACCGTGCAACACTAGCGCTTGTTGGGTCAAGGATACCCCGCAATACCAACACCTGATGGCCCAAGGTTATTTCCTAACACTAGCATTTAAGGACCCAAAGGTATCCCCCAATAGTAGGACTTGCGAACACAAGGGTACCCCCAATAGTTGTTCTTGAGGACCGAGGCTACGGGGTTGATGACGGTAGGAAGTCGCCTAACCGTCACTCCCGTTCTCGGGTAACTGGAAACGGTAACTTTCCACTCCTAATTGTAGCAAAGTATCGAACATCATTATACTAAGCACAAAGTTTTGGAAAACTCTCAGTCAGAGATTGTTTTAGTCAAAAACCATATAAATATTACTTTTTCATAAAGTTCAGAAAATACAAATCAATCGTCAATTACGAATTGTTTCGAAAATTCACTAGTTGTAAAAAACTGTATCCTAATTGTAAATAGCCTTATAATCTAAAAATAGGCATCACTATTTGAAAATATTGAAACAAAAAAAAAGAACATATCCTATTGTGCAGCTGATAGAAAAATATATTTATTTATTTATGCTACTGAAATGTGAATCGTCTGCTTATCTCTATAATATTGCATTTCAAGTTTTTCAACAGTACCCGAGAAAGTGTAAATTAACTTAAAATAGGCTCACATCTATTCAAAAACTATAACGAACTGCTACCATGACGAATTTAGCTTATTTAGAAGAGAAACAGATATTAATTAAAAAACCAGACGAGTTGAAGCCAATCAATTAAAATGAAATTCTCTAAGATAATTAAAATGTAAGGAAATTAAAATAACTCGGTTTTCAGAAATTTCATCGATTTCAATCATTATTCTTATACAAAAAAAACAGAATTTCTTCATGTGGGTTGATTCTTATTTGAATGATATTTAAATTAAAAAAAATCATATCAACCATTAAAACGCAAAAATCCAATATTTTTTCAAAATTTAAATAGATTCAAAGCAAAAATATTCTTTTTACTTAAATTTTTATTCTATTTCATTCGTAGCATAAAAGAATTGTCTAGAATTTTTCTAAACGATTTATATTCATTGTATTTGAAGGATTAGATCAAAAATCAGATTTTTATTTTCATAATTTGGATGATGTATATGTGTATGTAGTAAAATTGTACAGATAGTTTCCTTTTTGTTCCCTCGACTGTAGGGTGGGTCATATGAAAAAAGCTGAAATGCGTTTGTGTGTGCGCGTGTGTGTGTGTGTCTGTGTGTTTGTTTGTCGCAAGGTCAAAAAAACATCAAAGATGAATTTTCTTTTATAAAGGTTGACGAAAGTAAGCGGGGACCGGGTTATTGGAATCTGCAATCGGTTTCTTGAAATTTCAAGTTCTTGTTTGTATCCGTTCTCTCTATTATTGGTACAGACACCGAAGGTATTTTTTGGACATGGGTAGCTCTTAGCATCTCTTGAACGATTGGGAAGGCAAGCAAATTAGGAATGCCTCGACAATACTCTTCAAATGTTCAAACGATAAAAGTTATTCGCACTTTGAAGTCCCATATGTTTGGTACAAAAATACTAATATGATTTCACTAAGAGATGCTACCAATGTCAAATCTCCGTATCTTAGCACCTTTTTAAAGTATAAAAAAAGTCATCTATGTTCAAAGAAAGGCGACGGCGCCTTTTGCAACGACCAAGGAATGTGGTAAAATTAGCTAGATTTTCTTATAATCTTTCAATAGAACTGATTTCGTGAGCAAATTTCTCCCATTTCTTTCATAAGGTTAAATCTATACCTCGCGGAAATTTATTCATAGATGGAGCAGGATCTTAAACTGGTATGTGGCAATAAACTGTAATTTATTATTATTATTATTATAAAAATCCGAATTTTTAACCTTGCATATGTTTCGAGGATCTCCAACTCGTGGAATTTCTAGTTGCGATAACTTGAGGTAATAAAAAAATAGAGGTATAAAAACGATGCCATATCTTTGATGTTAAATAGACAATAAACAAACTGTTGCATGAGTGCAATGACGTAAAATGAGCGACTAGTCGCTTATATTGCAACCGTTCGGTAGATTTCGCTCACCAAAGATATGTATAAAAGCTAGTTTTTTTGAGAATACTGCACTAATATTTTCTTAATGAGGGATTTCAATAAAACTCTGATTTTTCCGCTGCAGAATGAAACTGAAGAAATCAGAAATATTTCACAATGAAGCTTTGGTTTAGAAATCCGCGTCGAGAATTGTCGTGCCACAAATCGAATGGTTTTTCGACGTAAGCCGAGTTTGTGATTAGATGAAGTGTAAATAAAAAGCATGGTGCTTTGGAGAAATAGAACGAAACATAGCAGCGGCTAGTCATGAGTGGCGCCCGAGAGGGGCGCCGATGAACGACTAGCCGCTGCACTAGAAAGTCCCTTGAAGGAACACTTCAGGCTGTTGAAATTCATCAAATAAACATCAAGAGTCTAGATGAAACGGGTTTGAATAAGGAGTAGCATTTGCTAAGAACTGAGAAATATTTTGAAATAAAGTGTGAGAACGCCTTTCCTGCACGTGCGCGATATTTGAAGAGTACATTTGACGGAAAACATCATTTATAGAATTTATATTCGTTGTATCGGAACGAAAATTGAATGAAATAAACGGAGTTTTTTCGGCTGGAATGCTTTCTTGTTGATACTCATTCAAATGTCGAAATGTACATGGATATATACAAATTACCTATCTAGTCTGAGGGCTAATATGAGTAGTAACTTCTTTCAAGTATGGCAGTCCGATTATAGACCAGGCCTAATATGATTAATTTTAAGCTAGAAGTTCAAGTAAACCTGTATTTTGCTAGCGGACGCTCTAGTAAACAAGTAACGCTCGTCCGTGTAACTCGCTTGACCCTCGACCGTATATTCGGCTCTTTCCATTTTTTCTTCCGATTTACAGTCTTCAACACAGCTAGTATCCAATGTTCCAAAAGGGTGGGTAGATGTGTGTACGCTGATATTAACGTGAATCTCATTGTGCATAATTGTATGTGGGTCCGAATGACCATTTTTGTCACAAATGCATTCAATCAAATTGACACCCTCACATTGTCACTCAACAAAAATCTAAGAAACCACACTATGGCGGCGATATCCATATGTACCCAATAAAGGAGCTTATATCCAACTTTCTGAGAGGCAATGAAGCAAAACTCATTCGCGACACTTCCATGAAAACGCGTCATACTCCTTAAAATTTCTACTAAAAGTCCGTTCGCTTGCTGACACATCTGCCGACAATATTGTTTACTAGAGCGTCCGCTAGCAAAATACTGGTTCACTTGAACTTCTACCTTAAAATTAATCATATAAGGTCTGGTCTATAATCAGACTGTCATACTTGAAAGAAGCTCCTACTCATATAAGCCATCAGACTAGATAGGTAATTTGAATATATCCATAAACATTTCGGCATTTGAATGAGTATCGATAAGAAGGCATCCCAGCAAGGAAACCCCCGTTTATTTCATTCAAATAGCATTCCCATAGAACGAATATAAATTCTATAAATAATGTTTTCCCTTAAATGTACTATTCAAATATCCCACACGTGCAGAAAAGGCGTTCTCACACTTTATTTCAAAATATTTCTCAGCTCTTAGCAACTATTAATTAAAGTATATTAGACTGAAATATATAAGTCATTATTATTGAATAAATGTTCATTTAAATAACTAGAGGATGGAACAGAGATTTAGAACCATCGTAGCTAATACTTTAACATTCATGTTTTGATGTGGACATCACTCGAAGACTCGCCGGTATGATTGAATGGTTAAGACTCTTGACACATACTTATAATTACGGTGTTCGAACATCGACTCCATCAGTCATAAATTGATTTTGGACAAGTCACTAACGGCTGCTTTTCTCAGATCATTTATTTCATGACAAAATAAGCACGTGGTTAGCATGCACTGAAAGACTTTGTGACTGGTATTTGATTAGTCAGTATGTATGAAGAACTAAAATGATTAAATGGGAGAAGTTTCAGTCAGGTCAGTCTTCTGTCCAGAGCTACATTTAGTAATAGATGTAGGACAAATCTCGAACTCTCGAAACTAGACTGGATAGTGGGTTTGGGTGGGTGTTGATTGCCATAAATAACGGGTGGCGCAGAATAAATTATACCGTTAGTATTTCTAATATTTCTCCTCTGTTTTCCAATCAAACAAAATTAGTATTTGTATCAAAAAGAAGCGCTTTAAATTCTACACAAAAAATATATTTCATTTAATGAATATAGTTGCCTCCATTTATTTTATTTCACGTAACCTTATAGTAAAATCAAGTATAGAATTTAAAACTTTTTGTTTGTCAATTTTTGACGGAACGTTTTATCTCTTCAACCGACATTGCTTTTGTTGTTATTCGATCTCAATTGATGCATTGAGCCAGCTCGTTCCATAAACGGTAATCCAAGGGCCATAAGTAGGGTGAATTGGACGGCCAAAGCTTCTTCGCGATAAATTCAGGAAAGTGCTTGGTACACCATTCTTGACTCAGATGGTGTATGTGAGGCCTAGCGCCATCCTGTTGATAAGTCCTATTACTTCCTAACATTTTATCACCACATTCGAGAGCTATTGGAAGGAATTTATTGATGTACATATCTGCATTCATCGCTCCATCTTCCAAAATTACTGGTGTTGTTAAACATTCAGCACATACGCCCAACAACACCATCACTCTTTGTGGACATTTCGTTTTCTGATGAAAAGCATCTTTTCTATCAGCTTATTCTCTGTTGGCAGCCCACACCTGATCATTTTGTGAATTGTATATCCCGTCAAGGTCAAAAAAAATTTTCATCTGGAAAAGTCATTTTTTAGTGTCATCTTTAGTGTAGTTATTTAGCATCCAATTAGCAAACTTAACCCTCTTATTTTTTTGAAGATTAGTTAGCTTACGTTGTTTTATTTTTTTGTACGGCTTACAGTCAAGATCTTTACGAAATTTTCGCTGTATGCTCCTTCTAGAAATATTCATTTTTTTAGCTAGTTTTCTTGTAGACACTCATTTCTTTTGACTTAGACGGTATTTAACCTTCTCAGTAGCGGCGCTTGTACGAATCGTGCGTGGGAAGCCTGGAGGAGATAATAGTGTGATAGAACTAGTAATGTTGATCATTTTTAAACCATAATTTAATTACGGATAATGAAGCAGCTCCGGCTAAATCACGATAAATTTTTGTCGGGCCATCAACATTTTCATATTTAGTTTTTACAACTATTTGTATATCTTTACTTTTCATATTTTTTTATATGAAGGAGAAATAAATTTTAGTTTCAATTATATACAGTTTTGTAGAGAATTTCAAGCGCCATCTTTTAGTTTAAAAAGATATCCCGGTCTAATGGATAGCAGAAGAGTGATATTCGAAATATACATGGTATAATTTATTCTACGCCACCCGTTAGATGGTTTTATCTCTTGTTTTCTTTCAGAAATTAGTTTGAAAATACTCACAGTTGATTTGTTTTCCTCGACTTTGCTGTTTTTCTTCAATACCACGTTCATCTTGGATTTCTTGAATGTATATAAGTCGATTCCAATCAATTTGATTATTTTCAATAATGATGCTTTGAGTTTTATCTTTTTGAATGAGTTTTTCAAGTTTTTGTCTAATTTTATCGATTTCTTGTTTAAGTTGATCTATATCATTTTCAGCAAAAACTTCTTCTTCTTCTTGACGTGAATGAATTTCTTTTGTAATTGATTGAAGTTGTTTTGTTAATTTTGCTCGGTTTTTATCTATTAGCTCGGCAAGTTCATGCTGTGCCTTTTCTGCTGCTCTTTCAACTTTGTTGATTGTTGTCTTCTTCCATTGTTCAATTTGAGCGAAAAGATCCGATGACAAATAATTTGATTTTTCTAACTTTTGTATTTGATCCAGAAGTTCATCATGAGATCTAACTACTTCATCATCGAATTTAATTGCTAATTGTTTTTCATGTTCTCGAAAATCCTTTGAACAAAAGTGTTTATTGCATCCAAAGCAAAAGCGAATTCCTGGTGATTTATTGCAGATTGAACATAAATTTGACTTGTTTTCTGTTGCCATTTCTCTTGAAAGAAAATCAATCGAATTATGTTATTTATTATGTAGATATGTCGATCTAAAATGAATTCATATGAATATTTATAAATGATATTAATCGCTTTAAAAAGACAGAGAAACAAGATTATATTAATCTAACATGGATTCCTATGTTTACGATTTAACAATTACACTTGTTTTGTTCAAATTTGACTACCTTACATATTTCATAAATTGTTTCGGGCAATGATTCAAATCTTTTGAAATAAAACACTTTATGTCGATAGTTCATTGCTTAACTATTACCTTGAGGGTGTGGGTGGGTGTGGGGTGTGGGTGTG
>CAJNOP010004409.1:0-10537 GCA_905250075.1 Rotaria sp. Silwood1 | reverse complement strand
TCGCCAATAATTGGCGAAAGTCAAAATTGGCGAAGTTCCGGAATCCCTCATTCACACACATCCATATCGACATGCGAAATAGACGACAATCCCTTCCCAGTCATTGTTATACTAATAGTTAAATCTCTTCTTTCTCGTATATTCAAAAGATTTCGATAACTGAAAAATGAGCCTTTTTTTAGATTCGACCAGTCGAACACTGCGCATCGAAATGATCTCAAGTCAAACATTCGATGTGTTTAAAATTAATAATATCGGGCTCCATGCAGAACCTTGGTGCCCATTGAAAGACAAAATCAATGCCTGCAAAACCTATCAAATAGGCACCTGCATTTACGGAAAAAGAAGGAAAAATCATTTATTTCAGATTTTATGAAGAACTTCTGCATAAAAAGTTATTGCTTCTGTTTAAGAAAAAAAGTAATTATTGGTTATCCTAGCAGTCATTATTATTATTGTGGTATTAATTGATGCCACGCCGGAAAGGATTTGTTGCTTCCATATGGTTAGTTCTTGTACAGGATGATACGTCGCAAATACCAGTTGATTGATCCACCAATGCGGTAATTTGATAGATATTAATGTTCACTCGACGGACATTAGTTCGAATCTAGTATTAAAAGAGATCACAATATACAAAAATATATTCTGTTTTCAACTAAATATTTTGTTGGTAAAATATTTTTTGTGAAGAGAAGCTTTTTTAACTGGCATAAAGCACAAGGTCGATAAAAAATGATCGCTTTTCATTGATACTTTTTTGATAGTTTTCATCAAGTTCAAAAAATATTGAAGTTTTGAGATTCAAGGCGTGTATTCAGAAAATATTTCTAACAAAAGAAAACAAACGATTTATCATCTTTTTAGTGTGAAAGTTTTACGCAGGTTAATGATAAATCCTTTCTATTTCAGTCAATCATGAAATTGACTTTGCTGACTAAGAAAAAAGTAATTAGTTTTATTCTTTCAATGTCATAAGTGTCAATAGACTAGGATCATATTTATGGAAAATCATCAAAACGTAGAACCGAACTACCAAAGTCTTTGTAAATGACTTTTTTTCTACTGACATTGCTTATTTTTTTTAAAGAAAAATTTCACAATCTGATAATCTAATTCTATGCAATTAATTCAAGTTTAATTTAATGTTACACGCTCAATATTGAAAAACTAGACTTCAGAGTACAAATATACTTACATCACGTGTTACAATTGTTGTAAAATTTGCTTTAGCATAATAAACAATTAGTGTTTCATGTGTTGCTGTTTTTACTAAAGACGGATAAATTCCTATAGAAACATTGCGTTTATTCTATGTATAAATAGTTAATTGTTTTTACCATTCTGCTCACAATCCATCCAACCAGCATCTTGCCCTATAGCTGAGACAGTGCAGATTGCAGTATTTGATGTTTTGTCAAAGAGAGTAATTTTTAACTAACATAGAATAAATTATTATTTAATACAACTTTAAATAAGTACATACTTCATCAATTACTGCAGCACTCATATGAATCGTAAATCGTACATATTTGTTTTTAACTAATTCGAAGTTGCCCGAAGTTCCTAAACAACTTCGAATAGGTGGTGACGCTTGACCTGTTGGATGCCATGGTTGGACATACAAATCTGGATACACTGCACATTTGTAGGAACTAAGAGGAGCAGGTTTCGTGTTAATTTCTACAAATAGAAGAAGATTTAGATTAATTAAAATGAAGTGGTAGAATTATGGCAATCAATGGTAATGGAAGACGATCTAAAATTTATCACATACAACTGCAAGTAGTCCTACATAGATATGAAAAATGGAAAAACTTTACTACAAAGAGATCCAGACTTTTCTGTCATACTCATCCAAGTATCTTCCTGTCTCAACAATGGAAACGCTCCGAAAGATAGTGTTAATTTTACTAATCTTAATATATGGCTACAATATCTCCATCAATATATCCTACAGATTGACTAATACCAACTACTTTTCACCAAAATATGGGTGAACCATGGTCGAGAACAAAACCGACACATCGTATGTGGCTGGTAGGACTTGTTTCGTTGCGTTCATTGCACTCGCAGGCATCTATAACTTTTATGGATATCGGATATTAGCCCAGTTCAAGTAGAAAGCAACATACAACTTACAACATATATTCGATAAGTCGCTCTTTTCATTCTCAAATAGAATCTTAATAGTGTTCTATCAAACTTCAATCATTAATAAAGTATAAGAAAGAAATTCTAAGAAAACTGTGTAGTAGTTTTTCATATTACTTGACAGTTAGCGGATATCTTGATAGATTTTGTAGATAAAATTCTATATTTATATGCATTTATAAAATCAATTATTATCCATATCGATATTAAAGAAGTTTTAGAAATCTCTTAGAAAATTCTACACTATCATCTAGAAGCTTCTTTCTTATGAATTAGTAGTTACGGACGTTTTCTTAAAATGATCCTCTTATCCATTGATATTTCTGAAATTAGCTTGTTCAGAAATCGAAATAGCATTGTTAGTATGTAATGAGAAGCGGATTGTGAATATATATATCAAGATGAGAGCGTAGGTGTGAAGCTAGTGTCGATGAATTGAAGTATCAAACTTGTTCTTACTTCCTTAATATGTATAATAAGAAGACCCACATTCCATCATTTCCGAGAAAAGAGAGTTACTCGATTACAAGGCCATACTTAAACAAAGGTTCATCGATTTTATAACAAGATCATGCTCTAATTTATTAATAAATCACAAAAATACTTGATTTTTGCGTAATTATTAATCGATAATTAGTCAAAGAAGTGCTTTGTTTCTGCTGTTTTTCTAAGACATTGCTTGTCATTTATTCTGGGAAAAGAGATTTACCAGCTTTAGTTGAATATGACTTGGTCTGAAAGCACAAAAAGTATTCATAAACATTATCCAAGATTTCCATCGTACTTCTTTTTGAGTACTGATTGGTAATGCAAACAATTTTGAAACTTCAAGCTGCGTTTCTTCGATATGCGCGCTGATCGCTGTTTGACTCGAATTGAACGATGCCCGCTCATTGATAAGTTCATCCATCATCAACACACTGATACTACTTTGTGCTGCCTATTCAAGAAAGACATTTATTTTGACTAATGTTTTTCATTATCTCTAACCTCAGGTATTCCTGTAAAAACTAAATCTGCCTCACAGCTAGTCAGGACACTTGCAATAGTATCGTTCATTGTGACACTTCGCTGATATGGTGTTCGATTGCTTCTGGTCAGATATGCATTCACATATACTTCACAAATGGCTTGTGCTTGACTATTTGTAATAGCTTGTCTTTGAGGCTGAATATCTTCATCTTCACGTTCTGATTCAGTTGTTTCCTTCGTCAGTCGACACATTGAGTCCGACTTAGTACAAATACCCGTTGAGTTCATTACCAAAGAGCGTTGCTGCCACACGTAGATCTGGACATTGGGTGCCTATGCTCGAAAAAAAATCTTGCAAATAAAATTCAATATCAGTTAATGACAAGTCAATCACACTATAAAATCAATCGAAAGCATCTTTCATTTTCTTTGTTTTAAGTATATAATTTCAATGATTCTGAAAAAACTATTCTTGAGTAAAACATGAAACTTTGTAGAAAAAGCAAGCATCTTCATTAATTTTCTAATACACCGACTTATTCATATAGTTTAGTCTTTAGTCCAATGTAATCATCCATTTCTAATTCTGAGAATATCTTTTGATTAATGTTTATAGCGTACCACTAGTCCCGAGATGGCCATCGAGCCTAAAAGTCTGACGTTGTCACATCAGCGCGCTAGACGAATAGACCTTTCGTGCTTCATAGAATTATAAAAAATAAAAGAGTTTTACCAATGTCTTGCAATGTTCATGAAAAACATATTTCGAACTTCATTGGTACGATGATAGCAAATTGAAAATATTTCTAATAATTCCTAAAATTCATTCATCTCAGAATGCTACATTGGGTGTTGGTGTGGGTGAGAAATAGTAATAGGTAGATTCACACTTATACTTACCCACACCCTCTCTATTAACACTTAATCTATGCACCATAGACATACACGCAAGATACATCTTGAATAATTTCATCACGTTCTATATATAATTAGGGTGCTACTTGGAAATAGATGGGTAAATATCACAGGATGTAAAAGAAGACTGCTTTTGACGAGAAACTCGAATGAAATAAGATGAAGTAGAACAAGTTCTGATCTAAAAATGTAGGATGAGATAGGACATGACAATATGTAGAAGGTTTCTGTTGAAAAAATGGCAGGTGGATAGATAGTTGTGAATAAAGACGGAATCAGACTACATTCTAATTGTTTTGACGATATCAGAGTATCCCATTGAAATAGCTGCAATACAATCAATGATCTTTTCTGTCAAATATTCAAGGTTTTTAATAGCAGATTGCAAGTAAGAACAGTTTTGACAAGTTGTATACTACTTTCAACAAGCAAACTTTAAAATAGGGGTAGTTCAAAATAACAGGTAAGAAGGAATATTTTACAGTGATGGAATAAAACCCATGAAACTATATTAACAATATACGAGAAAAATATCAACAGAAGTGGTAAAATTTGTATATTTACATCATATTGTACGGTTGTCGAAAAACTCGCTTTTGTGTACGATATTGAAAGCATATACTGAGTAGCAATGTTTGCTGTGCTCCATGTTATACCTAAAAGCATCATAGAAAAGGGTTACGGCCACTTGCCTGATAGACAGTTGCCCGCCGGACAGATGCCCGCAAGACACTTGCCCGTGCGATACGTGCCCGCAATGGACAATATTGAGGGTGAGGGTGCGGGCAAGCATCATACGGGCAAATGTCTTGCGGGGATCTGTCCGGCGAGCAGATGTTTTGCGGGCAAGTGGTCTAGATTCCATAGAAAATAGTCAAATGACCTTTCTTACTCACCATTGCTTCGGCATCTGTTCTCGTCATCTGGATAAAGTGCAAAGTTGTCGAACACTACCAAACAAATTGGAATTTTCGATATTCCATTATAGAAATATAAATCAAGCTCCACGATAACAAGACTTTAAAGATAGTGACGTAATATTCTGCAAAAAAACATACCACAAGCATCCTATTCCCTTCAATTGTGACTTTATAGTTAACAAACTGATTTCTGACCAGCGGCAAAAATCCCAGTCGATAGCAATCTTGATAATTTTCAGGACCATAGCCATTATTTTTCAAGTGCCAAGTGTATATATGACTATTATTATAAATGTAACACTGATATATTGATTCTTGGGACTGGGCTGAAAGAAAACAATAATTATGATTTGTTAATATAAGGTAATCATGTTAAACAAAACTTAGGAATGAACGTCGAGATGAGCTAGGAGAAAACTCAATAAAAAGAAGAAAAAACATTTCGATAACTGAGAGAATCGTGAAAAATGTGTGACGCGGTTTCATTAACGATCTAAAACGAAGAAAATAGCTGCTGATAAAAACGTCCCTATTAAGGATGTATTTCCCCTTCAAATGACTCATGAAAAAATGACGAAGAAAGAGATATACAGTTTTTCGCCTGTTTTCTACTTCCTGCGATAGATACTACACTGAAGATTTTTTCCTCTCTGCCAAAACTGTTTTGAAAAAATGTGAAACTGTCAACTTCGAAAACCGATCTTGAACCGGTTACCTTCAAATTGCATAAGATTTTGAATATAGGGTAAAACTGTTGTGAATAGAGTATGATACCACTTTCGGTTTAATAGCATGATGTTTGGAACAGATATGTATCAAACAAGATCTAACCATAGCTAATTTATCAATCCAACATTTTCTGAGACCTTTTCTTCTATTGGTAGTAAATTTTTGCTTCTTTCAATGATCGCGTTCGGATGCAAACCGTGATACAATCCTTTTCTTTTAAATTACAACTTTACATAAGGAGAAAAGAATAACATGTTCAAAACACTGGAATATCGTCATCTATTTATTGAATTGTATTATTACAAAATAGAAACGCTTAGTTGAAAATGTAGACTCTGTCGAATACTGTATCTTCAAATACTCTCCCAAATCATTGAAGCTTTTTGGGAAACTCACTTATACTTTCTAAGAAAATAATGAATTGAAGTTTTAATCCAACTTTTTGTAACTTTCCATGTTTCCAGAGTTCTAATAACGGAAGGTGTTGAGGAGAACACCAAGACTATTTTGATGGGTTTTCATAGTCTCCGAGGGAAAGGCAATAATACTAAAAAACCATAGAGTATATTTTCCTAGCTACAAGCAAAGATGCCTAAGTAATATCACTTCTTCGATTATTCGGAAACTCCATAATTTCTAAGTTACCTATATGTTGCAGGTGTGGATTTGAATACAGTAGAATGATTTTATTTTTTGTATCAAGTAGGGGTGCACCAAACGCAAATCCAGTCAAACCCAAATCCTAGATTTGACTGAGTTTGAGCGGGTTTGACTGGATTCGACTGGGCTTGAGAATTGGGTGTGACAGGATTTTACATACCACTCACCAAGATTGTAGGTTTTCAGTATCAAAATTCATCAAATCCGACCAAATCTTTGTATGATTTTTATTCAGTTTTCTTTGCTGTATCCGATAGTAGTACTAGATTTTGTCTAATGTTAAACAAAGTTCTAAGGTTTAATAAGATGTGATGAAAAAGCTGGAAAAAAATCACAAATGTTGTGAAATCCTGTCAAATCTTGGAACTTTGTTTAACATTAGACGAAATCTAGTACTACTATCGGATACAGCAAAGAAAACTGAATAAAAATCATACAAAGATTTGGTCGGATTTGATGAACTTTGATACTGAAAACCTACAATCTTCGTAAGTGGTATGTCAAATCCAAGTCAAATCAAATCTTGTCACATCCAATTCCGAAATCCAGTCAAATCCAAATCTAGTAAAACCCAGTCAAATCTAAACCCAAACATAAAAATGGTTTTGGATTTGACCGGATTTGGATTTAATGCACCCATAGTATCAAGGAATAGAGCAGTCATTTTTTTAACCTAATAAAGTCAGACTAGGACAGACGCAGGCAAGTATGAGCTAAATGATTTCTAAGTTTAAGCAAAGCGTAAAAGTATACGTCAAAGTTTGTCACAATAAAGAACCTCAGAACACCTCTCCTTTCGTGATAACCAAATAAATGTAATTAAGCAGCCAATGAGAGATGATCGATAGTTCATTGTTCTTTAACTAATGATTCCTTGTTTCAATCAAATTTTGCAAAAAATGATGTTTTGAACAAAATAATAAACTTAAACGCTAGCGATATTGATAAAAAAATATCGTTGATAATTCACATTCCATGATGAATGAGTCAGCTATGTTACCAGAAACTAGATCATACGAAAAAAAAAATATTTGGCCGATTGTGAAATATGACGTTGAAAGCAGAGAATAAAATAAAAGTCAAAGCACACGAAAAATTTTAGCCAAAGAATTTCTACATGTGTTCGCTGTTTTCATAATATTTTGGACAGAATATGTGAAAAAATTACTTCTGTATTGTTTCTTCAAAGAATGAAAAAGTGTTTAAATTATAAAAGCAAGCGGCCCATTTTTTTGAAAACATCACAGATATGCATAAATTCTCCTAACATAATTAACTTGGCAAACTCAAATTATCAAGCTATATTACTCTCAAACTGTATATATCTGCGAAAGCACAAAATATTTGCATTTATTTTGTTTCAGCAATCCACTCCTTTTGAATCTTCTTCTCATAATGTAACATTCCTATCTACCTGATGTAGTTGTTGTTTTAATCGGAGATGAGGTCGTCGTAGTTATAGTTGTCCTTAAGGTTGTTGTAGTTGAAGTTGTTATAGTTGTGACTTTACTTGTTGTAGTGACCGTTGTTGTTATGATTGTTGTTGTGGCTGTAGTTGGAGTAGTTAAAATTGTCGTTTCTGGTGGTGTTAAAGGGTTGCAAGATGTGAGTGTGGGTAACTCCTGTATAACTATACACACCCACGTCCTGAGCACGCTCGAAACGATAAGTTCTACTTTTTTTTTTGCTATGAGATTTTGTAAATGTTATCAGATCGAGTAATGATCAAAAAGTTTTGCAATAGTTGCTTCTCTCAAACCATTATTAGATAGTAAAATAAAAATCAACAGCGCTTTGATACGCACAATTTGTTTATCTATTTTTTATGATCATTATACTTGTTAATTGATATTGATGTTATCATTTCAAATACCCTCTCCTCCTCACAGAATAAAAGCCCACCCTATAATAGAAGCCCAGTCCTGGGTTTACAATTTTTCGGACATATTAGAAGCCCACTTTGTCTTAAATAAACATAAAACAGAGGATTTAAAATATTGGATTGATTATCTCATTGCTTCTTACTGTTTATCTACAGCTCAAGTTGTATCTCATTTCCTTTATTTTGTATGTATTTTCTACCAACAGACATATAAGCTTCTATCGAGAATTGAAAAATACGAGACATACGTATTAATAAATTTTACCTGTCTAAGAACTATGAAATGGAAATGTGAGTGCAACAATATCATCTTGTTAAGTTTCTTCCTTTTATGGAATTATGTAGAGTTCGAAAACTGAATCATCGAAACTTTGCTTACTTCACAGCACTATGAGCAAATCTTTTAATGAAAATGAAACTTCTCGAAATGTTGCACTATGATCGATATCAAACATGCGAGAGCTCATAAGACTCAAAAACAGATGCCAATGAGTGATGGTGCGATATCGATTATTGTAACATTTATAAGATCTCGATTATCTCTCTCTTAGAAATCGGAGATCCTTATTCTAACGTCAGAGATTTACTTCTACAGTGGACAGCAAAAGTTTAAGACACTTTTAGTATTTTGTAGATTTTATCGACATAGAAAGCAGACAAAAATTTTCCAAAATATACTGTTAGATGCAGAATTGAACGGGCTACATTATGATATAGAAATATTTTGTTAATTAGTTAGTTTAATAATGAAACACTAATAATTAACAATTTTCATTAATTAGTTAATTATGAGGAAGTTTTTCATAGTTCTTAACTTTTAAATATACCATTAGAAAGAGCATTGAAAACTGAACAAGACTATGTATTTTTTGTTTTACAATCACTAGCTATAATAGAATGTTTTCAAAGACTTTCTTTAATTATATTAATACTCTATTAATAATTAAACAGATTAAGACCTAAATAGAACCTTGAGAGTGCTGAGAGATAGCATACTTTATAGAGCAGAATTTTTTCTATCGAATTATACCTTATAGTCATCTATACAACGTATATCTCATGAAATATAACAATTCAAACTTTCATTACTGATTTTAACGACATTTTCAGCTATTTTTCTAGGTGTTTATTACCCGGATATTTCCAAAGTGTGAGAATACATCCTATTCCGCGATGTTGAACATTGTGGAGTCGGTACCGCCCCCGGAACCAGTTCCATCCAATTCCTGGAACTCGACCATTATTCAATATAACAGATCGGCTCGTCACTGACCAAGGTCCATCGAATTCTCGGAATTCCCAGAACTAAGTTCAGACGGAATTACCCCGAATTCCCAGCAATTCCGGAATCTGACGGAATTCCCGGGAATTCTGTGTAATTCCGTCTCGACTGAATTTCCGGAATTCCGCACCGAAATTACTTCCCGCCCTCACCCTCACGCATGGTGTTGTGACTGAAGATTATCTTCTCGCATAAGTAAGTAATTCCGGTGCGGAATTTCGGGAATTGAGTCGAGAGGGAATCGCACGGAATTCCCAGGAATTCCGTCTTATTCCGAAATTGGTGGGGATTCCATCTCCATTCAATTCCAGAAACTTCGGAATTGCTGGGAATTGGCTGGAATTCCTTCCAATTCCGGAATTGCTGGGAATTTCGAGTAATTCCGTCTGGACTAAGTTCCGGAAATTCCGGGAATTGGCGGAAGTCGGTCAGTGACTGGTGGGTCTGTTGTTGGGAATGACGATCGAGTTCGCGGAATTGGATGGAACTGGTTCCGGATGCGGAGCTGATTCCGCAATGTTCAACATTACGGAATAGAATGACTACTCCAAAGTGTTAGTCCCAATGAGACACTCACTACCGAAATGAGTGCAAGGTATACGCCTTGTCCACGTAACGCTAGCGGCAGAGTGTAACACCGTTACGTTTTTGCTCATTTTGTTTTGGTCATAACTCTGAAAGGAAAAGTCATAGAGAGGTGAGCGACGTCTTAAATTGAAGACAAATTTGTTTTGAAGATTTTGAGATTAGTCCGAGCTCATAAAAAGATCTTCTCGAAAATCTATAACCAAAATACTAATACCTGCTTTTTCGCTGGATTTTTCAAGAGTAGGTGTTGGTATTGCACGGACAGATTTTCGAGGAAACGTTTTTATGAGCTCGAACTAATCTCAAAATCTTCAAAACAAATTTGTCTTCAATTTAAGACGTCGCTCACCTCTCTACGACTTTTTCTTTCAGAGTTATGACCAAAACAAAATGAGTAAAAACGTAACGGTGTTACGAAGTTACGTGGACAAGGCG